>ML120434.1:0-43499 GCA_003788595.2 Choiromyces venosus 120613-1
TATGTAAAGGCCGGGTAACTTTGGCCCTTTTTTCCATATGCCTAACAGTCTGCAGCCCCAGTGCCAACCAAGTTCCCCAAATGGGAATAGGAGAACATAGTGGAGTGCCAAATATGACGCATGATTTGGACTAATCTTAGTAAAGCCACCATGAGGTACAGCTCTGTTTTCTCTCTCTGCAAGAACTATATCTCTGAATCCCCCCTCACCATATTCTTCTGGTACAATTATTATAACTTCATCAGTAGTTGGCAGGTTTCCCCTTCTTTTGTCTGCTCCCTGTTCCATAATCAGTTGCAATCTTGGATCAATCAAGATTCGAAAATTTTGTTCCTCTGGCGGCACATTCACAAGGCTCTCTCATGCCATTTGATAAATATGAATAAATGGTGAACACAATTCCAACATCTCAGTTAATTTTACAATCAGTTCAGGATTGAGTTCTGGGGCTCTTGATTCCCTTGCTAATTGTGCATATGCAGGATCATAAACATATATTTGTGCAAAGCTCAAATCCTGACCATCCAAAGGGATTATTGGTCCTTGAAGGTGATATACCTCCCCATGTACTTGAAACATTTGGAGCCCTCCGAGATGTGTAGCATCTCTGTTATCCATATTAAACTGAATGGAAGTAAAGGCAAAGAGATTATTCCATTGCCAAATCTCTTTTTGAAAGAGCTTTAATTGGTTATCTTTCACGGTTAATAGTGTTCTCAGTGGCTCCAGCAGTTCCTTCAATTTCTCCAGTACAATATCGCCATGTTTACAACATGATTCAAAAGTTTGCCTTCCAGCTGGACCTCCAGCAATTCTTTCACTCTCCCAGTGTTTTGCGTGACAGGCAGAACAAATAATATTCATTAGACCAAGAGTATGGCTATTCCACTCCAACCTTCACTGGAAATATGCCAACTGTAGCGTTGGATTTATTGCTGATCTTGGAATTGGGACCGGAGTAACAATATCTTCTTCACGTTGCTCAACAACAATTGCACTTTGTTGTGCCATTCTTATTTGTCTTCTCCTCGCCTATATTTCATATAGTGACCAAATTAGTTACTCCTTTCTTTCAATGATGGGAATATTTAAGGTTAGTCCTTATTTTCTTTACCTTACTTACCAAACAGTTTCTGCAGCCTTTACACCTAACTCCATACCAATCTGCATCAAAAGCATGTATGAGAGGCAAGTTCTGGTGGCAAATATTGTATCGCTGCATCTCCTCCATCATATCCATTATTGTTTCACTGGCTGATTATCTACCACCAAGTTGTCAGTCGGTGATACAACTAATATCAATAAAAGTAAATTAAAAAGAAAAGAATACAAATTCAGCTGTATTCTGCAGTTTCTAAATGTACTCCTTTGGAATACACCTCGAATTGGTAATGTAGTCTCTTTCCTATAACTCCTCTCACCATTAATTCTCTTCAAATGACCAATCAGTTCTAAATCTTCTTGGAACTGATATACCTTTTTTATTTTTGTAAGTAAAGTTGCTTTGTTTCATGGTATTACGAAATTGCAAGTTGAGCAGTCCGTATGTAGTGTTGGGGTTGATTGGAAATTGTAAAACTGCAAGTGAAAATCGTAAGTGATGGTAGTCAAATAGATAGCCTGGTTTGTGTAAGGTGTTTGTTATTGAGTTATGTTATGAGATAAGAGGGAGATTTATTGTCATTTAAATATAGTTGGTAGTGGGTTTATTGTGTGAGCTCACTGGTATTAATTTCACAGTCCACTTAAGTAACAGTCCCCATAGGGCTTATTATCTAATTACTTGCCAAGCTAAAACTGTAGTGTAATAACAATAATCTGATTACTCTATAAGAGTTTGGCCCTGGTCTCAAATACCAGACATGAGACTCTATCTTTGACTCCAGTATTCTCCCCTCTTATTCTTGGTAGACTAAGCATTCAATACAAAGTTTATCATAGAGAATAGTGTTACAGATAATACACAATAATATCTGCTTTCTTAGCTCTCCTACATGTTACATATTACACTTTTATTCTTATATTTCAAACTTACAGTTAATATTCTGTATTCCTGTCTAAGACAGTCTGAACCTAATTAATATCTATTTTTTTTTCTATTTTTTTCTACCTCTTTTGTTTTATATTAATCTTCTTAATTCCCTCTTACCTACAATAATAATTCATCTTATAAAAAAGTTTTTCTTGGCAACAAACTTCTTATCAGATAATCTTACATACTTTTTGAATTCATTCAAGGACAGTACTATATAGATTATTCCCATGTTCTTTGTGATTCTTTGTTCAGTGTAAACATGCGATGGCGATACCATCCGTCCTTGCTTCATAGCAGAGGTCTTTCGATCACTTGAGAGCTGGTTTTTTTTTTCTGGTCGTTAATGATATCCGCTTCTTTACAAAGCTCTCTCTCCACAAACCTCAAATATGGATTCCCCACTCCAGGATTCCGGAAACAAGACAAGCCAACTTCCTCGGTTTCCCCATCGCCTCCCCCGTTGCCCTTCCAAGTCCTCCACTCCCGAAAATTGTTTGTTTCCAAATACCAATTCCCAATACCATTAAATCGATTGGTCCACAACACTTGGTGTCTGTTTTGAGGCTCTATAGAGGAGAGGCACCGCACAATTGACCCATCCTTGCCCGAAAAATTCATTGTGTGGTTGGTTGTTTTGTTGAAACACCCCAGTGTGTTGTTGCGGTAGGCATTGCTGTCCCCTATAATGACTGAACGTATATAAGTATCCTGTGCCATGACCTTCGGTCCAGAATATTGGCTGAATGTAGATATGGTACCATGAGAAATATCCTCTGCGCTTCTCAAGGTACTGCTACCCATGTTGGTGCCGAGACCGATGTTCCCTTCGATCTGATTTGATTGGCCAATTCTGGTTGGTTCAATCCTCGATTTTTGGTCTGTATGCAAGCAGCAGGTTGTGTTTAAAGTACTCACAGCAATACTAGTCCCACAATATCCTGTTTCTCTACGAGCACTGTTACCTTTATTGAATTAACATGTCACGTTTTTTCCCCCGTAGCAACATGCAACTGCGCACAAGTTCATTTCTCTCATCGGCCACCTTACCACATGGATAGTGGTTGAAGCAACGGACTCCCCTAACGTAGTTGTGGCTCTTGATTATCTTTAGTCATGGTTGTCTTTTGACCGCTTTAGGCTAAAGAAGCATCTGCAATACTCTGTGAGTGTAGTACCGTAAGCTGTTATGATGAACGAGATGAATCATGATTGCAGTTAAACACTCGACGGAAAGTTGCATTAGTGGTGACATGTCTAGTCTACTGCCAATTTCGGGTTGCCCGCATATTTGAAGTTGGCGCCGTTTTCATAGTAAATGGTAAATAATCGTGTAACTTTTAGGAGTGACTCCTTCTGTCACGTTCAAACATTAGAGATCGTCATGATTGCCATGTGCGTCACACGTTCCGTAACGGGAGAATCGGTGTGATAATTGTTGAACAAACCTCATGCAACCATCATGCAACCATCACGACCACCACTTAGAATGATTGTACTCGAGTACAACCTTCTGTATTGCCTCCACACAACCCCCCTTCACCCTACCCGCAACCTGCCATGTTTGGCTTTATAAAACGAACGATTAACGTTGCTCTTGAATCCGCTTGTCATTATTTGAACGTTGCTCCCTCACAATCCCTTCCACAACTTTACACCCTACTGCACCAAACATGCCGACCATCTCACCCCTCAACCGTTCCAACAACCCCGAGTCGCAAACCCAACCGGATCAGCCCCTCGAGCTGGGTGGCCACACTTCAGCAGAAGTGCTCAAAACGAAGCGATTGTTACTGAGGAAGGGTCTACCGTTAGAAGTGGTGGATACGGTCCTCGATTTTGCCGAATATTGGTCGGTCGCAAGCACGATTTCACATTATGAAGCGGTAAAAACTGTACGGTCACCTTATAGCACTGGCAATGTGGGAACTCTATTGTACTTGCGTACACTACCTCTACCCGGCGTGTTCAAGCCCGAGCAGAGAGCTGGGGACAGAGCTGGCGAAGGTTGCGGCACCGGATATTTTATTGGTAAGAACCCTTCAGCTCCGGACATCGATGTTCCATTTTATAATTGAAAAAAGTTATTTCAGTTTTTTTTAACCATTGGTTTCTTTTGATTTCTAGGGGATTATCCGGCACGTGGCCAGTATCCCGTTCGCAAGATTGTCTTTAAAATAGTGAGTAAAGATCAAGGTTGGAGTAGCAATGAGGGTCGAGGTATGCCATACATTCAACCTGTAGACGAAATTTACTGAATGTGTCTTTTTATAGGTACCTACAACGGTGCGTGGTCTTGGTTTGAGGTTAATGTGCAACGTCCGAGCTCTATCGGAGCTATTACTATAGCAGACCTTGAACCACTAGCGAATGCAATTGAAATCACCAAAACCAAAACCGATGATGATATCAACTCTCCTTGGAAGCCGGTCGTTGTCACCAAGAAGTCAGATATAAAAGACAATAGGAGCTTAAAATCCAAGTCGGTGGAAAGGAATACCTGGCATCTGCAGAGCAACGTTCATGCCGGGGATGATTGGAAGACTCATCTGGTAACTTGGAAACATGATGGTCCTGATTCTGGAAATATCGACGGAAGCACGGGAGCAGGAACGGGAGCAGATCTCGTCCGCTGTTTGAAGCCCGGTGATAGGATCAATCTGGTGGCTAAGGCAAGGGTTAGTTATCACAGATCTCTCTTGTTGTTTGTTACTGACCACATCCTAATCTAGTTTCCTGGCTGGGCGAACAGCGTCCGTAGCGCGGAAGTTCACGTTTTCTACGCAGTATGATGGCGTAAAGGTCCCTGATTTTTTTTTTGGGTTAAAGAGAATTCAAAAACAAATATTTTGATGACTTCTTTATATGTTAAATTATAGCGTTTACTTGTCTTGAGCAGCTGGAGTGGATGTGTGGGCTTTTCGTAGTTTGGAGTTGTAATTTCCATCAAAGTGACAGGTAACCATGGAGTCGATTATTTACAAGTACAGCGAGTAACAATCCGCTTATTACGCTACATCAAGCAAAGGCCTCTTGTTATTTCTGCCCAGTAAACGGCGATAATCGTACTCTGTTGATACCAGTATCATAGAGCAAAGGAGAGCTATACACATAGCTCCACAAGAGCAACCCCGAACAAACAACAATTGAAAACAGGAAGAAAGTCTCCAGCGAGTCCGAATTAGTTGACAGTTTCTGTGTCCATGGCTGGTTTACTGATGGACAGGAGGAGGGTGATTTGCTCGGTAGCAAACGCTCGAAAGCCAAACGCCCCGACATGCCACATAAATGCATACTTATATCCCTAACCCATCTCGCAATTAAACACGTTATCCACATCCTCCGATTTGCACATATTCCATTGTATCCTGAACGCATTTCTGGTATCTCCCCCCAATTCAGGCGTGCTTCATCCCACCTAACGGTTCCGCCCTCACTGCCGACCAATCAACCCCAGCTTCTAACTGCTCGTCCACAAGCCCACAAATAGCAACGTTATCCCCGCGAATCAAATACAGCCCGTGTTCGACCTGTTGCGTAGGTTCTTCCGATCCGGGCGTGGCAAAGATGCGTTCGATGGTGTGGGAGAGGATGAGGTTGGTAGTTTGGTCGTGGCCCATGAGCTTGCCGGTCAGGGTTCTTCCGTCTGAGGTTATGATTGTGACGGTTTCTACCGGAGACGTTAGCGAGAGGATTGAAACCAATAGGATAGAGAGACGCACTGTTAACGAATGTTTGAAGATTAGACATGGCTAGAACGAGTGAGGAGTTTGTCCTCGTGGTGCGGACGGATTGAGTTGGGCGGGGGGGGGGCGTGTGGGTGGTTGAAGGCGTTGTTGTAGTCTGGTTTGGTTTGGTGTGGCTGATACTACATCTAACTTTGCTGGCCCCAGTCACACATGCCTAAAGTTTTTCCGGGAGCGGAAGTGATTTTTTTGCCAACCATTATCTCAGCGGGAGTTACAGTCACTCACCGCTATATATTATCTGGGACTATGTAGCCGGTCTCAGAACCCTTTCCAGAGAGCTGGTGCGATGGTAAACTCCATCGCGGGTTCCCATAGCACGCGCCCTTCGGGTATGGCATTGGGGAGGGTTTACCCGCACACTCCTTGCAATGCTACCGTATGTTACTCGACTCAATTGTATCATATTAAGACTTTCATAAGTAGTGTAAAACTGGACGGGTTGAAGAAAAGAAAGAAAAAACTCAGGTGTCTTTGACATATCGAGTCACGTTAAATAGGAAAAAAGGTCTTCGTTGAGGAATTCATCTACAATCAAGGCAGCTCTAGACCTTGGTTTGCCGATAGCTGAAGCAACAAAATATCATATCATACAGCACTTGGAAAGCGTCTAGGACAGCTCAGTTTTCTTGGTTCGTTTCTTCAACTCCTTCAGTTCTGCACTACCGGTATTTGTGAAAGTCGCAATATGCATGGCTAACTTACCGGTATTGCACAGTTCAGGGAGTGGAGATCCCGATTTGCGGAAAGGCAGCAGCTATCAACATAGAGTGTTAGTTTACTTGCTCTATTGTGTCCCTAATTACCTAGAAAGCCTCAAGCTCCGTAGCCTGGTGGACTTTTTACTTTTTTTTTTTACTGGAAGCCAGGGTCGTGGGCAAAGCAGCAGAGCCGCCTCGCCTCGCCAATCTCATTCCACCCCAGCAGATCTTCCCGCGATCCCTGAAGACGAGTGATGGCGTCATGAAGGCCCTCCAATTGAACAAACAAGCATAACCCATCCCGTCAAACAAATAACCGGCGAAACCCCTTTTAGACGGCCCCTTTGTTCCTTCTTCCAAAAAATTGCAGCAACATTCTCTAAATCTTTTCTTCCAGTAATCCACCAATCGACAATGCCAATCCGCCAAACCAAAGCGAGTACTAGCTGTCGGTGCCGGGGCGGCAGGTATGCCCTGTGCTCACGCATTATCATAGCATCCAGATCGCTTCAAAGTCACTCTCGCTGAAGCCACCAATTACTGCGGTGGACAAACTTTCTCCATCCCGCTCGATGCTGAAAAACACGGAGCATCCTGGCTAAACCAGGGCGTTCAAGGAGGGTCCCACATTTATCGGCATACATTCCACCTGTTCTCTCAGCAGGGTTACGAAACCTCTCTTCTGAATTTGCAAGTATCGCCCGGCTCCGGAAACAAATTTTGGACAAACGTATTTCCGACAGAGTTGGTTGAGAAGCACCAATCTGAGATCAAGAGGTTCACCAGAGTGTTCAAGTTTGTCCGATGGTTTGAGGCACTTTTTGTGTTTGTGCCGATATGGTTGTTCATGAAGATTTTCTTCTTCAGTGACGAGTTTACGAATTACATGATCCTGCCTTCAATCGCGTTATTTTTGGGCACGGGGAATGCTACACCTGAGGTCTCGACGGTTATACTTGAGAGGCTTTTTATAAGTCCTACCTATGGGATGTGGTATCCTGCGGATCCGAAGTGTTTGGTCAATCATTCGCCGCCCATGGTAGTGTTCCCTAATTTCTCCAAGCTCTACGGTAATGGAAGGAGGATCTCGAATCGCGGGGTGACAGAGTTGTCGAATGTTGTGTCCCGTAGTTCTTCCCGAGTAGATGTCATTTTCAAAGACAATAACCCCGGAAAACCATCATCTCCAGAAACCACTAAGCATTTCGAAGAACTCCCGGAGCATTTTGACGAACTTATCCTTTGCATCCTCCCCGACACCACAAAACGGCTTCTTGATTCAACTATCATTATCCGCGAAAAGCTAGTGCTTTCCCAGGTAAAGTTCTTCGACGGCATAATCATAACCTACTACGATAGTGGCTACATGCGAAAGCACTACACCCCTCACTCACCAGCCTCATATCACGCACAAACTTTTAAACCAATGTACTACATCAAACTTTATCCGAGCTCTCCGTCAAAGTTAGAAATGGCCTTCGACTGCACAAATTATCAATCGCAATTCCCGGGAAATATTCCTTTCGAACAGCATGTGTTTCAAACAATATTCCTAAACTCCTCGCGTGACAAACATCTTTGGGATTGGGGTGTGATTGACGCAACCAAGATTATCCGGAAAGACTGCTAGAATCAATTATGCCAGACGCACCACGCATTTGTTGTCCCATGGCTCTGGTTGCTAAATGGGAGGAGGTCTACAATGTTTGCTGGTTCTTGGACTTTAGTAATCCCTCGCTATATAGGCTAGGTTTAGATCAAGCGGTTTCCCTAACGTACTGGTAGGTGAACGCTCATGGGGCATCTGTTATTTCGGGATTAGCAGCGGCCTATAGACTTGGCGCAGCGTATCCCGAAGAGTTGGAGACACAGAAAGACGGTTTTGCACAATTGTGTTTTCGCTGCTACCTTTTTCATTTTCATGGGAAGTGGTATAGGAGAGGGTCTAATCAGGGGCAATAATACCGACAGAGACACAGGGTTTAGCTTAACTGTCGTGTTTCCCAGTAATTACTTTAATAACTATTGCCTTGATGAGTATCTTTAAATTTTTAGTCATATTCTTCCGGTTCCCACATCCGAAATTTAGCGATGTGAAAGCACTTTCTGGACGAGAGGTGAATTTAAGGTTATGCGAGAGCTATCTGCAGAGCTAGGGATGATTAATTCAAGTTTTGATTAAGCACAATTCTACTGTCCAATCGGGTGAGATGACTTGTGTTCAACTTTACGAGTGATACCCGGTGCGTCTGAAATCAAAGATGTCACGATGATCGGGGAAATATGAATCAGGAAAGTGTGGATATTCAATTGATTTCGCTGGTCTAACATTCGGTACTAGTCTTGAAAACAGGAAACCTAGACTAGTCTGTGGCTACTTTGTTCCAACCCCATCCTATCTAGAAGCATTATCTAGACCTTGGGTGCCGAATCCGCAAACAAAGACTTTTGCATCAAAGACCTCCGCAGCTTCACTCGCCTTGCGAATCTCGTCCTTCTCTTCAGGAGGGTATCCGCGCTGCACTCCGAAATCCCAATATGTCTGATCTTCCCCTCCTGCACCAGCTCCTTCAACCCTTCCATGGTCTCTTCAATCGGAGTATTCGGATCAAGCCTACCACCACACCAGTCCAAACCTACACTCAAGCCCTGCAGCGACAAGACTAACCGATGAATATAATAAAGATCGATATGCTCAACGCCCAACCTCCCCAGCGACTTTGCACACGCCTTCTTAACATACCCCCCACTCCTATTACTAGTAGGCACCTCCCCCCAAATAAATCCGAAATTTGTGGCTGGGAAAATCTCCTCGCGCTTACCCGTGCGCACAAACCATTTCCCGAGCAGGTCTTCAGAGTCGGCGTATATGTCTGAGGAGCCCCAGGATGTTTCGCCGACGGAGAGGGAGTGATCGAGGACTTTGAAGCGCTCTCCGTTTGTGGCTACGGGGCCGCAGAAGCTGCTGAGGCCCTCTATGTTGCATTAGTTGGGATTGAGGAGGAGGAAGGGGAGGGAGTGCCATTAACCCCCAGCCGATGGCGCTGACCTGGGCACCATTTCTGCCCAGAGATCCGGTTGGGAGGGGCATTTCGAATTCAAGGAATTGGTTTTGTACATGTGATGATTGTAGTCTGTAGATACACTTTCCCCCCGCAATAATAATTCCAGAAAAGCAAAACGAAGGACGGAATCCATGGACTATTTATTCATTCATCCATCCCCATAATCCATTCCACTGATATCGTACAAGCCAGATATTCGCTGTCCATCACAGACTACTTACGGTAGTCTAGAGTGGTGTATTGTCCCGCTACTTTGCCCAGAAATATCTACCGGTATTGTAACTAAGGTGGGTTAATGACGTCTGCCACTACCCGCCCCATCCCCAGGGGCTTAGTCCAGTAACTCCGCATGCGGATATACCGGTACCGCAATGAGGTCAGGATGGCTTAAGTGCGGTCTAGAAGGTGATACGGGTTTGGAGCCAGAAGGGCGCTGGACCGCGGAATTTCCTGTGGGTGATACAAATACCGGTATGACAGCTTTTTTTGAACAGGGGGAATTGGGTATTCTTGGGAATTTGGGGGTTCCTATAGAAGTGGATCAATGAAGTTCAATCGCGATAACTGAGAATATGGCCGATTCTTTAGATATTCACGTAGTAGAATTTCTCCCTCAAAATCATGATATCCCACGAGCATTCCATTCCTCATCCCCACTACACCTTGTATAATCACAACCCCCCTGCGCAGCCCCCGAACACCCAGCATTATCCAAACCCTATCCTATCATAAAATTCCGACCTCAGCGACAGATAAATTTCCACTCCCATGTCAAAAGCAAAATCACAGACACTGGAACTCCAGAGTCCATTCGTGGAGACAGTGTCCTCAATCCTTATTCAGGTACGGCCCAGTACAGCTGGCCAGTTTGGAATGGTGTCCGCGTGGGGTCAGCGGTTGTCAGACCTGTGGGTACGGTACAGTACTGTGCTCAAGGACTGAAGTGTAGTGTACTCTATCGATCGAGTTCCGGAGCTGGAGACGGGGTTTAGGTTCCGGGTGTGCCTGCAGAGTATTGTACGAATAGATTCATAGGGGTACACTTTGAGCATCCAGAGATGGCATGCTTGGCTGTCGAGGTAGTCTCCGATGCCCATATTTTTCTTAGATTCATCTTAGGGAACATAGTCTGGTTCTTTGAGGACTCAGTGCTGCGTGTGGAGGGTGCTAGCGAGGGGGTTGTGGGCGAGGCCATGGGTACTCACTCGCTGGGGAATTTGCTCTGGCTATAGAGCATGGAGGGGGTGGTGTTAACTGGCTACACATGGGAGGTTTGGGTGACTACAGTATTTAGAGTCTCAATCTAACTTACAAGTAGATTTCTTTCTTTTTTTGTACTTTAACACGCCAGTGCGTGCAGTCTTGTTTCTATCACTCCACCTCGGGTTTTTGAGAAGTTGAAAGGCACGGAAAAGGTTATGTGTCATGCACAAAGTGTGATACTTTGGTAGAAACTATTGAAACTCTCCAACACGATATGAGGCAGTGCCTTCATAAATGGACGTTATCGCTTGTAAAGGTTCGTACAAGAGTAACTTCAGCGGGCGTCTAACCTAACATACCTAAAGCATCTATTAGACTCCATGCTCAATATTGGCCGCTGCCATACAGTATCATCCAAATGAAATCCAAGCTATAATGACCCGCAGAACACTGCCCACCAATTACTCACTTCTAACACCAGCTCGTTTAAACCGAGGAGGAGAAATTTACGCTGGGGCTCCCAAAGTTTCTTTTTTCGAGATATCACCCCCCTGTTCCAACGTAAGACATTCATGAACTGATGCCGGCAACCGTACTGCACCACCAAACTTAACAGTAGTAAAGTAACCACAAACCACCTAATCTCACTCGCAAATACTCTTCATTCTGCCCACCGGTACAGATAAACACCTACAGACAACCCCCAAAAAAGCACATCTTCGGAAAAAGGTTATCGCGGTAGGATATGCATTTCTAATATAACTTACCTTACCACTAAGAGCCACTTCTCGCATAAAGATAAGCGGAGAAGGGGAGCTCTTGGGCGGGGAGAGAACGAGATACTACCGAAAATCATGGAAGAGCCACCAGAGCCTGCACAAAGCCTGACTTGAGTAGGAGAAACCATCGAAAATACTGCAATTCCCGAGTGATTGTATGTGACCCGCGAGCGAAGTCAGTGCTTGCTTGTCTTCTCTCGCAATGCTATCCAAAGCTCCACATTGTAACACCACACTGAATTCCATGTTCGGAACACACTCACAACCAACGGGGGCACATCTCATCATTTGTAACCGACCAAGTTATTATACAAAAAGCATCGCTAACACCAGAAGCCAAGACGAAACCGTACAATGACGGGTGAGGGAATAAAAAATAATCAGAAAGGCAGCAGATATAGAGGAGTAGAAAAGACATTAACCCCCGGAAACCACCGCTAAACCTTCGTATATCCTTTTTCTAACTTCCACAAAGCTTGCCTTCCCATTCCTTCCCGCTCGCCGCAACATACCCCCTCCCCCGTCTTCAATGATCACGCTCCCGACCCCACCCTTTCGCACGACAACAACTCCATCAATCAACAGCGTTCCCTCGCCACGGAACTCCGCCGTCAATCCATCATCGAGCAAAACCCGCCGCAAGTCCGCCAATCTAATGTCGCCGACGTGAATAGGTTGAGCAACACTCCTTGTCGCGGCAGCCAACGCAGGTGGCAATACATCGAGGACAAGAGCATTCTTCTGTTCGACCTGTGATCCGCCTTCTTTAGACTCTGCCTCCGGGCTCTCGGAGAGTTTAACCTTCTTGCCGTTGCGGCTCTCATCCTTCTTATCCTGCGCCTCCGTCACGCGACCGATTACGTGAACGACACCTAGTCCGCGCACGTTCTGCCACTTGAGGTTTCGCACAAGGTTGTCGCTGAGCTTGACGGCCCAGGCATTGGTATCCACGCCCGCGTTGACCTTGTTGCCAATCTGAGGGAAGAAAACGTCGGTGTCTGTGCCGCTTTCGCCTCGGCCGGATAATGCGCCTCGTCCGCTGAGGAGCTTCCTGCAGTCGTTTGCGAGACTCTTAGTCTCGTGTTCTCTGCCGCCGACTAGAATTAACTTTCTCGGACTGATTAATGGAAGGAGCATTCGTAAAATTCGAGAATCGTGTAATCCTGCGAAATCGATAAATGCTACCTTGAACCTCATCGGTATAGCAGTCTTTGTGTATGTAATCTTGCTAGGCACGGTCAACATGGACTCTTCGTCCTCAGCCTCATCCTCTTCAACCTCGCCTTCTTCTGTCTCCTGCTCTCCATCGTCTGGTTCGTAGCTGTCGTCCCCATCTGGCCTGTCTTTTGTTTTGCCTGTGCGTCGCTTCTTGCCTACATCCCCAATTTCCTTGCCTTTTCGAGCGCCTGGGCCACCCTTCTTGGCTTCATTCTCATCCCATTTTCTCTTCTTCCCCATAACACGCTCTTCTTTAACGCCTGTGGCATCAAGGAGATCCTCTTCGGCCTTTTCCTCAGCCCGCATGTACTCGTCCGCTCTAACGATTTCGCCATATTCATCCACTCTTCTTCGTCGCATTACGAATGGGAACATCCTATTTCGGCCTTTGGCACCGCGTACATCGTAATCATAGACACCCTTCCCCCTAAGTAAGATGTTGATTCCGATGTCCACTTTGCCTGCGCCATATCCGGATGGAGTTGCACCACCGAGCATTACAGTTGCCGCAGAAATTTTCTTACTATTAGCGGTAGTGAGTGCCTTCCCCTGCCTCTCAGAATCCGAATCGTCGTCAGAGGAGGATGAGGCGTCGTCATCATCTGGTTCTGCACCAATAGAGGAGGGAAGACCGGAGTTGGAGAGAAGTGATTGGTGTTGTGAGGTCAATGCTTGTTGTGCTGCGAGATGTCGGTTATAGGCATCAAGTTCCTGACCTTCTAATGGTGTCCGATGAGGGATCTAATTGCTCGTATATTAGCGCTCGTTCCGTAAGTAAATATGGAAGGCATACATCAAGTTCGGCTTGCTGTCCATCGAGAGATATATCCTGCCAACCAGTTGCCTTTGCTTCCTTGCCACTGTTTGTCTTTTCCTTCCATTGTTGCCATAAATTTCCAGCCCAGCCTAGTTTGCCGTCTGACCTTTCTGTCAAAACAACCAAATTTCTCTCATCGCTAGCGAGCTTCATCAATGCTTCACGGCTGAAGCCCCACCCAAGACTAGAATCCGAAGCAATAATGACCTTCCCACGTTCATTTCCATCGTTCAAGATCCTATTGAGATGTCCTTGGGTCGAAACCAGGTTCAAATGTAGAAAATCGAATGGACCAGCCTTATTGCCGTCATTTCCTTTTCCTTCTGCATCGTCTCTTTGTCGATTCCCTCTTCTGTCTCCCCCTGCAATCGACTCAAATTCTCTAACCACTCCCTCGTCCATCCACTCCAGCATGCTACCAACCACCTGTCCCAATCTTCGTACTCTCCTTCCAGCGAGGAACAATCCAACACCCTTGCCTTTTACTCGTGAGGATAACTCCTGGTCTTTTCTCCAAGCATGCTCGAGTAGATATACTAGTTCCAGCACTCGCCCAACAGAGTCCGTGGGGATCAGGACTGTGCCACCCTTCTCCAAAGCAGTCTTTTTTATAGCATCCAAGAGTATTTCATCTCTCTTTTTCCTTCCGCCAGCCATACTCACGACTTCTGAATTCCTTGCCGAGCAAATTAATGCCGTTGGTTTTCCCAAAGTTTCGACAGAGACCCCACCGCCGGACAAGAATCCGGCTCCTCGAAGACAGTTCTCACGTGAGTGGTTCCAATCTACAGCATAGACGATGGATTCCTGCACCTGCTGTATCTTCCATATTGTACCTCCAAGACTATGTCCGGCCGAGTAGGCAGTAATCGTGATGCTTCCCAACTTCCCTGATACCCTCGCAACGGCCGAATGCAGGGGCGTAGGTTGCGAGTATTTCAGGGTGACAATCTTTGTACAGTACGAGTCGATCTCGGCAGACGTCGGGGGTAGCTTCAACGCATCGGGATGTAGTTCGCCCGTCTCGCCGGGTGGCAGGAAGGATGGCGCACTAAAGTTACTTGCCAGGGCGGGGGGAGCAGCGGAATCTAGCAGACGGGTGGATGCTAAGGGCGTAGACAAGTAGATATCTTGTAATAATAAACGGCCAAGATTGGATACTGGGAATGTGCTGTAGACGGGAATAGAAGAGAAGTTCGGGATGTGTTTGCACGCGTGCGCATAAGCTCCCATGTGCGCAAGGGTAGGGTGGGTGAGGAGTATGAGATCGATTGTAGGAGCATGTCTGCAAAGTCAAATATCAGCTCTACTCTAGGTTGCAGAGAACTTGCAGATTTAGGAGTAACGTTCTCAGAAACATTGAGGAGTTCAAACACGACGGACTAACCTCTCCAGTTCCGCGAGCAACTTCACATCGAAGCTCTCGTCCCAGCCGACGTCGATTAGGACCTTTATTCCATTCTCGAGTTCGAGTAGAGATTGGCAAGCCTGAGAATCCGACTGAGCTCCCAGAAGGGGAGTAAAAAGAAACATCACTGACGTTGTAATCGAATAACCGTCGGAAGGTTAGACAGGCGTTTCTGTCAAACCCGGGAGTGTGTTTTCATTCTTGTGTTGGTGACAGGCACCCTAGATTCTGCTCAAGTGTTACCCGGCCTTTGATTTTGAGCCTCCCCTACGCATTTTCCTTGGCACAAACATTTTCTCTTGCTACCATAATTTCTCTTCTGCGATACGACAACTGCTCCATAGAGCACCCTCCGATCACCAATTGCCCCACCAAAATGATTCGCACAACGTATGTCTTTCCATCTTGTGAAAGCAACTGTGAATCGTTCAACTAAAGTTGATACTCCACAGGAAGCCCCGAAATGCCCGCTCAAAGCGGGCCCTTGAAGCCCGCGAGCCCAAACTGATCGAAAATCAAAAGAACACACTTTTTCTTTCGGGAACAAGTACTAGTGACCTCACACGATCTGCAATGACCGACATTGTATATTTTCTATATCCTCTCTTTACCTACGAGATGTACTAACCACGGCACTCGCCCACCAGCACTCCCTCAAAAAACCCAACGCAATAAAATTCACAAAAAAGAACACCATCCACCCATTCGAAGACGCAACACCCCTCGAATTCTTCTCCTCAAAAAACGACACCTCATTCTTAGTCTTCGCCTCACACTCCAAGAAGCGCCCGCACAACCTAACCTTCGCCCGGACCTTCGATCACCGAATCCTGGACATGCTAGAGCTGGGCATGGACGAGAGCACCTTCCGCCCACTCACGTTTTTCAAAACCTCAAAGCCGGGTGTCGGGATGAAGCCGTTGCTATCCTTCTCGGGGGCGATCTTCGATTCCATACCGAATTACCAGCTCTTCAAGAGTATGTTCCTGGACTTCTTCCGCGGGGAGACGGTCGATTCTATCAATGTTGAGGGACTGCAGTACATGATACACTTTTCCGCCGCCGAGGCGACGGAAGGGAATCCCGCTCCGGCGATTCATATGCGCGTGCACTTGATCAAGACTTTGAAGAGCGGGCAGAAGTTGCCGAGGGTTGAGGTTGAGGAGATGGGGCCCCGGATAGACTTTAAGATCAGGCGGGTGCAGGAGCCAGATGAGGCGATGATGAAGGAGGCGTTGAAGAGGCCCAGGGCTTTGGAGGTATATATTTCTCTCCGCATCCCTTATATATACTTGCAGCTAATACTCCACAGGCTCGATCAAAGAAAAACATCGAAACAGACATCATGGGCGACAAGATCGGCCGCATACACACCGGCAAGCAAGACTTCAACAAGATGCAATCGAGGAAGATGAAAGGATTGAAGCGAAGGCCAACCGACGACGCAGATGAGGAAATGACACTAGTTGATGAGGACGAAGATAATGGTGCAAAGAAGGCACGTCTTGCCTAACTAATGTGTATATTATTTTTCAATTATTTTTCTGTTATGATAATAAATAAAAAGTTTGTCTTTGGGTTCATATTATATCTGCGCTTTTTGTCAGACCGGCCGGCGGGTGACTTGGGGTGATTGTGGCTTTTGCAGGTTCAGAGTGCTTCACGACATGATACTCGGTGGCTTTGAAACGGGCTCTATGGTATTCCAGCCTTGCTGCAGCCCTGACACACGCCAGGCCGATCTACAATTCTACTTCTTGTCGAATACCTAAAAACTTTGACCGGAGAAAGAAAGAAAGTAAACAAACAGCTCATGAACATTGATTACGGGGGTTTCATTCCAAGTACGTACAGTACATACAGTATGCAATTACTCGCCATTACTCCTCCTCAAACCTACATAATATTATTGATAGAAAAAAAAATATCACCAACCAACTATGGTATCAAAAACCAACACCACTGTAGAATATCCCTCCCTCCCTCCGCCGCATTTTTCCCCCTCTCTTAACTTATAGTATTTCAATTACATCTACCAAGCGTATACCATCCAATGTGAAACCCTGTAATCATGTAATGCAAATGCACTTTTCGCAAGGAAAAGGAGAAAAAAGAAAGAAAGACTATCATACTGTAAAAACAACTATGATGAAAAAAAAAAAAAACTCAAAAAATTCAAATACAACCACCCAATCCCGCGCGAAAAAAATGGCGAGTAAGAATTTAAAATAAGATAAAAAATGCTCAACAGCCGCATTTCTCCAAACGAGAGCCTTACAACTCCTCCCAGCTTCTCCCCCTCGCTTTTGTTTCCCTAAACGACCCCCCCGCGCTGCGGAATAAATCTCATGCTATTCAACGAACCAAGGGAGAGAGAATGGAATAGAATGAAGAAAAAGAAAAGAAAAAAAAGGCGGAGCTCTCCCCCACTTACAGATCAAAAGGCCTCAAATGACAGCTTCCCTGGCCACCGTATACCGAGCAAGGCGCGTATTCGTCATCATCGAGATAGCTCGAGTCCACACCGCCATAATAGTCGTTGAAAAAGTCCGAAGTTCTGAACACTGGGTCCTGCGCCTTTTGTCTGCCAGTTGCGGAGAGCAGAGAATGTGCCGTGCAATTCTCTTCCAGGGCCATAGTGGCCTGTCGAGATTGACCTTGCTGCATTTCGCTCATAATCTGCACCTGGATCATCCGAGCTTCTGCCTCCTGTTGCTCGCGCTGGCGGAGAAGCTGGTTGTGGGTTTCCAGAGCTTGATTGTACATGTTGTTGTCGATAATTCCATGCGCAAGAGCTATTTCTAGGTCATTGGTGGAGCTCTCTGAGCCTAGGTTTGAGCTCAAAAGATACTGAATGTAGGACCGCTCCTGGTCTGCTGTTGAACTCCCGGATGCTGGCTCCTGGGGTTTTTCCGCAGCGGGCTTTCCAAAAGCGGTTGGTTGGATGTAGTGCTGAGAAACGGAGAAATTGATACCAGTTGGTGACGCTCCGGGAGGAGTCAGTAGGAGCTCTTCTGGAGAATTGTCCCGGAGGGAAAGGTTGCGGGAGAACAGGTTTGCGAGCTCATCACCGCCTTCCCATGTTTGGTCTGGCTTTGTCGGGGGAGTTGCGGGAACCAAGCCCGAAGTGGCAGCACACTGCGGTGGTTAGTGTGTGTTAGCAAACGGGCCTCAAACTTCTAATAATTAAGGTTTTCGGAGGGTTGTTACTTGGGAACAGTAAGGGATTTCGTCATAGTCCATTCGAGGAAATTGGTCCACATTGTTGCAGTTCAGGCAACGGACGGCGATGAATGTCAACATATTTGCTGGTTAATGGTCTGGTATGTTATGGGATGGGTAGGCTTGGGTGTATTATTATTTCTTCTGGGAGTCAAATGTAGGAAATTAGGACAAAAACTCTGGCGGTGCTTATAACTTGAAGTGGACCGAGTATCTATTTCAAAGGTGTAGACACAGGATAGTACATGAGAACCAAGAAAGAAATAGAATACCAGAGTGAGAAATTGCAGTTTTATATTGTTTTTCAAGAATAGAATTTTCAAGTAATAGCGGGGTAGCTGGAGGGGTGAAGGAGTGGGCTTGGTATGGAGAGGAAAGTACGTATGGTGGGGTCAGGATAAAAAAAGTGAGTTGGCTGGATTGCGGTAATTATATAGAAACTGGTCGACACCGGAATTGGAAGAACCCACGGTGAATAGGAGCAGTCAGCGAAGAGGCGAAAAAGCAAGGTGGTGCAGATGATGACAAGCACCAGGAAAACAATAGGATGTTGAAGAGTGCGGTAATGCAGAGGTAGAGAAGCTTAGAAGGTAGAAGAATAAAGAGGAGAGAGAGAGAAAATTAGAGAAAAGGAGGGAAAGGGGCAGTAGTTATACTGTTGAAGCAATACGAATATACTCGGACAGTAATAAAGAATGGAAGCGGTACACGAATCCCATACTGTTTCAAGGCGCGCGGTGTTCTATTACTACGGTAGTAGTGTGCTCACTCTGAATTCTTCACCAACAGCAGTAACAACGTTAATTACCCCACCGCCTGCCTCTATCGAGGCAAGTCACGCTCTTGAAACCTGATTCTGGGCCAATACGAACATGACAGCAAAGGGCCAGCAGTTCTCCTCGCATAATAGGGTACAGTGGGGTTATTCTCATCGCGATCGGCCTAAGGGAAAACAGGTAACCCCCCACAGCCGCATGGTTGGAGAGTGTGTGCGGAAGTGATGCACCATTCCTAACTGTGTGACCGACAAATATACCGTCAAATGGATAAGCGTGACAGAAGATGTGGCCCAACAATTGTTGTGACGGTATTTTGATATCGGGCCTGGGATCACGGGTTCAGTGTTACTAAAATGTGCGGTGAGTGACAAAGAAATGGTTCGGCGCGCGCTTGGAGTCGGGGGGTTGGATCGAAACATCGGGATTAGACGATGCTCTGACTGATTGAGAGATACATAGCGGTGCCCTCAAGCTGCTAGCTGTTTCTTACTAGCAATAAGAAATCGAGCTGGCTGTGGCTTACTGTAACATGAATATGGGTTACAATAAATATAAGAATGGGCCAACATGAGAAACTGTCGATGAAGGCCGATTCCTTGCTTTAGTCCCATGTCGCCGTTGGCCTAATACCTCGCTCAGTGGTGGGGGCCTGGGGAAATTGTTTCTGCCTGTACAGCTGGCACGTTGCATCCTTAGCACTGGAGCTTTAGTTTGAATTCTCGAGGATATAAAGGACTAACTTATAACCTCATCTCAAAATATAAGCACATCCTGTGGGACCAATTGGCCATCGAAGTGCTACTCCAAATACTGGGAACAAGCATCGCCTCTCCCGCTCGTCCATTATTTTTTTCAAAATTCACGGAAAAAAACGGTCTCATCCGGTTTCACAAGTTATTGAATCCATAATATCACAAATGATTGTGCCCTGAAAAATGAGTTGCAGGGTGCTGGGTGGAAGTGCAAAATTAATGAAAATGGGTGCAGTATTAAATTTGAACCTGTTTTTTGAGATCTTATCTGATCTATCCTGATCTTATCTTAAAAATCATTTAAACATGCTTATTACCCGGCCGATCTTGGCAGGGTGCTTTGCGGCTCTGAACCAAACAATATTTTTGGTCAATAGCAAGTCGAAACAAAAGGGAATCAATATCTGGAAGGGCAAGGCAGGCGAAATTTGCTGTGAGGAAGGATTTGAATGCTTTATCCCCCTCCATCTCTTCTGACAACAATTTTCTTGAGGAGAGTGAGTCACTGCTGGAGCAAACAAAAGGCTATCGCGCTTCTCTCACCTCACTCTTTCAACTATTTCCCTTCTCCATTTGCCCCGCATCCTGCCCCTCCACATCAAACTTCCCGACTTTTTCATTCAACAACATTCCCACCAATAGCCATTACCAAACAACGATCCCCTCAAATACTGATCAGAAATAGACACATGGCTACCGAGTCCACAACCGCTCCCATCGTAGGAGTTCCTCCTGCTCCTTCTATTGAGTCACTCAATGAGCAGCTTAACAACTTTGGAATCTCCGAACCTCTCCCCGTGTTCCCCGACTCCAATCCTACTTCAAATCCAATCGATGTTTACCGATGCTACATTGCCCACGTTTTGGCTCCAATCACTGGGGTCGATATAAAACTAGTTTATCCCGCGTTAGAATGGACACAGAGCCTCGAGAAGGGTGATTTGATTCTTGCTGCTCCAAGGCTGAGGATTCCAGGGAGGAATGGTAGCGATCTCACCAAGGAGTGGGCGGCGAAGGTACATTAAAAATGGGTTTTAATCCTGGATTGTGTTTGATCTTCGATCAGTTCTCTCTTTATGCAGGCAAGCATATTAACATTTTTCTGAGTTTCTAGTTCCCCGAGAACCCTTACGTCCACCCCCCCACGGCTGCCGGAACTTTCCTCCAGTTTTACTTCAGGAAAGATGTGCTCTCAAAACTTGTCCTAAGTTCTATCCTTGGCAGGAAGAGTGCCTATGGTCCCATTGATACCGGTAAAGGCAAGCGGGTTATTGTTGAGTTCTCAAGTCCCAATATTGCCAAACCCTTCCATGCCGGGCATCTTAGGAGTACCATTATCGGGGGTTTCTTGTCAAATCTCTACGAGAGTTGTGGGTGGGAAGTTATCAGAATGAACTACCTCGGAGATTGGGGAAAACAATTCGGTACGAAATTCCGTTTAACATTTTTAATTGGAGCTTGGGCGGTAGATGCAGTTCTATTTTGTGAACTCTTCATAGGGCAACATAGGATCTATCATCTCGATAGGCTACAAAAACCTTCGTGACTAGCTCCATCAACTAAACTTTCATAGGAATTCTTGGCGTCGGTTACAAGCGATTCGGTTCCGAGGAAAAGCTGCTCGCAGACCCTATTAACCACCTCTTCGAGGTATACGTAGCGATTAACAAGATTGCTGAGCAGGAGAAGGAGGTGGAAAAAGTCAAGGCGGAGGAGAAAGGGGAAAAGCAGGTTTGTCCCGGACTTCGTACTGCTTATTGGTTACTTTTAAAAGCAATGGAGTACAGAGGAACTAAGGGAGATAAACGCCAGATCAGCAATGGACTAACTGATGAAGAAGCTTTGGAGTTTTTCTTTAAAATGGAGCACGGTAAGTTCCGTCATGAGCTGTCACTGAGGATTGCTAATTTTTTTTGGAAGGTGATGAGGAATGCATCGCCATGTGGAAACGATTCAGGGAACTAAGTATCGAAAAGTACAAGGCAACTTACTCTCGACTCAACATTTCTTATGATGATTACTCTGGAGAGTCCCAAGTCTCGAAGGAGAGCATGGAAAAAGCCGGAAAGATGATGAAAGAGATGGGTATCTCGTCTGAGTCTGAAGGCGCCATTGTAGTCGATTTCAAGCCACACGCTAAGAAGCTTGGCAAGGCTGTCGTTCAAAAGAAGGATGGCACAACCCTGTACCTTACCAGAGACATTGGGGCTGCTATGGAGCGTTACGAAAAGTACAAATTCGACAAGATGATCTACGTTGTGGCTTGTCAGCAAGACCTTCACTTACAACAGCTGTTCATGATTTTGAAACTGTTGAAACTGGATTGGGCCGACAGGCTTACTCACGTCAACTTCGGTATGGTTTTGGGCATGAGCTCCAGGAGGGGAACCGTTGTCTTCTTGGATGATATTCTTGCGGATGCCAGGGATAAGATGCACGAAGTCATGAGGAAGAACGAAGAAAAGTACAAGCAGGTTGAAGATCCTGAGATGGTTGCTGATGTAGTTGGCCGTACCGCCGTTATGATCCAGGACATGTCTGGCAAGCGGTGAGTAGTCCCTGTTAAACTCTTAGCCACGAAGCGCTGACTAAACACACGACAGGATCAACAACTACACTTTTGATATGGCGAGGATGACCTCCTTCGAGGGTGATACTGGTCCATATCTCCAATACGCGCATTCCCGTCTTTGCTCCATCCAACGTAAGGCTGGAATTCCCGCAGAGAATCTCCTCAACGCAGACTTTTCCCTCCTTACAGAAGACCACGCAACCAACCTCATCAGATGCCTTGCACAGTATCCTGACGTCCTTCAAAACACCCTCAAGACGCTGGAGCCTACTACTGTTGTCACTTATCTTTTCAAGATGACACATTTATTAAGTTCTAGTTACGATGTTTTGAGGGTTGTTGGAGAAGAGCCAAAATTGTCGACTGCAAGGATGGCATTGTATGAGAGCGCACGACAAGTTCTTAACAACGGAATGAGGCTACTAGGTCTTACTCCCGTCGAACGGTATGTGTTCCCCTACGCTTTTTTTGCCTTGATGTTTTGCTAAATAGGATTGTGTAGTATGTAAACTGCGAAGGAGCTTTCGATAGATAATTGTCTCATCAAATAAAAAGGTTCTTTCCTTGGGCTGTATAAATTGAGGTTTTTTTTTGCAAAAGTGTCTTATTCCCAGTGTTTTTTTTTTTTGGCGGTTACTGTGATCCCAACATCGGTAGTTCACACTTGTCCTGCTTGTGCCCTATGCCGGCGTGAAAGTTGAAAACTTGTTGATGACCTTCAATTGGAACTAATAGTCACTTTGGGTGGTGGAATGTTAGTATTGTTTGTTTATCTGAAGCTCAGGGTGATGATACTCAAACTTCTAACACTGAAACATATCCAGTCACTCGCGCTCACACCAACTCTCAAGTATCATACTTTCAACTCGATTTCATATCACCCTTCCAATATATAATATACCAGAAGAACCTACAGTGAAAAAGCACCTAAACACGGAAAAACCTGTATCGAAACCACACCACCAATCTACACAAAATCGGACCACAGCCCATCTGTAAGATGTCCACTACACCTCAACCTCCAACTTCCCCAGAGCCGGAGGCACCCGTGCCTCAAACCGAATCTCAAGTCCCCAGGACCCCACACCCAACTCGCATTCTCCGCCCGGCAGCACTCCAAGCAGCCCACCGCCGTGTCTTCAGTCCCATCGGGCGAACCCCAAATAGTACCAGAACCAGCTCTAGCAACTCTAGTTTCCGCAGCCGCCTTCGATCATCCATAACCTCTACCCCAGCCCATAGCCCCACCCCCACTCCAATCACTAGCCCCAGCACATCCCCATACACGGTTTCCCCTCCCCCTTCCCCCTCCTCCCACACCCAACCACCCCAACTCCACCCCGTCGTTGCACACCCTCACACTCAAAAGCCCAATCGCACAGCGCAAACCTCCGCTCCACCCTCACACGCGTGCACCAAGCGCTCAACCAAAATCCGCAGAAGTTCACGGAAGAGGTGCAAAAGAGCCTTGGCGGAATTGCCTGGGGGTTAGACTTTTTGCTCGAGAACTATGTGCAGGAGTATTTGTTTTTGAAGAAGGGGGGAGGGGGAGGGGCGTTTGGATGGATGCTGATTTGGAAAGGTTAGAGAGGAGGAGTGGGTTTTGGGTTGTTGATGGAGAGGAGGGGAGGGGGAGGAAGATCAAAATGGGAGTAGTAGTAAGAAGGGAAAGTTTAAGGATGATGAGTAACTTAGGGCATATGTTTGACATTCTTTTCATGGAGGGTGGTATCTTGGCCACCTGACTGACTGCCTGACGATCTACCTCCATTTCCTTTCTCTATCATAGCCTTCTCTTTGCATTTAGACTTTAGTAGTACCATACGTCGCGAGGGATCGATGGACTTATAGTAGTTAAGTGACTCGATCGCTGGATAATTAATAAAAAAGACATTTTTCCTTCGGATTGTTTGCTTTCGGGTTTTGTGAGTGTGAGTTAGCCAACCGGGTAGCAGGCGTTTTGGCGGGTAGCCAGGAGTTACAAAACACCTATAAACTGCGTGATGATGCAAGTACTAATGATTGCAAATATTTCCCATTTATCATAGCCTCGCTCTAAGAATTGAATTTATGTCGGGTTCAACTCGATCGTCGGCCTGGGGTACAGACACGAGTGAATTTTTGTGATGATGGAAGAGGGGTGAAGATAGAGTTAGTGGATGGCCGTGATCTGCGTTGTGTTCTAAGCTCGTGAATGGATTTTTTTTTCATGAATTGTGAGGTTATCAAAGGCGAGGTGAAGCGAATCCAAGGAGTTACAATTGGAAAGTAAGTTAATTGACTCTTTCCCCTTCCCTGCTCCACGGCATATGGTCGCAAACCCGATGACCCAGCTTATAGAATAAAGTATTCTCATAACCCTACCAGAAACTTGAGATTTGCTACAGTTATCATTGTATCGAAAGGATCTTATAGCTTTTGCTGTCAGTAACTCCACGGACATACATGCCAGCTGTATGCTTTGTAGATCATATATACCAATTGAGTTTACACCTTACAACGTGCGCATGGTGTAGCGGTATCACATTTATTTGCAATGATCTGATTACAGCTTGAGAAGGTGCTGGGTTAAGCATTATTTGGTCCACTGATTTTGGGTTTGATTTTGAGTTTGATTTAATTTTGGATCCGCGCGATGTCTAAAGAGGGAGTATAGGCTTTCCTTCAGCGTGCTTTAGACTATCAGAATAGAGCAAGTTGCCAGCGGGGGAGGCAGTATACAAATCACATCGTTGCATTGGGGTGGTGATATGATCAAATGAGGTGGAGGACAAAGGAGGTTGGTGGTTCCCCATTAAACACGATCTCTTGATCTTGTCATCCCAAAGGTGAAAACTACCCTTAGCTCTCGACTTTTGAGCTTGACAATCCATTTCGAGTCAAAGATGGAAGGGAGCTGATTCGGGATTGAGGAATCTGGGCAGGAAAACAAAATCGCTCATGCAATTTCCGGCTTAGAACGTACAAGAAGTACACATCTAAGAAATAGAAAATAAAGGCTATGATATCAGTAATTTATCAATTTCCTAATTCCTTCACAGGATTTCCTTCCGCTACAAATTGCTCCTCGCATATGCCAGGGTCTGAGGGTAATCTTTTTGTGATAAAATTACAAGCTTTGTCACTTACAAACCATGGTTCTGCAATCATGGTTGGAAATTATGCGTACACCATAGTTTGTAACTACGTTACATCAAATAGGCGCAAAATAATTTGGTTTGATTTGGGAGCGGAATGTCAAGTTTATTGTGAATTTCAAAGGGTTATGACCTAGTTTCTGCAAACCGTTTACAAACAAACGGGCCAGTTGCTCAAAATCATGGTTTGGTCTGCAACCATGGTTTGAAAGCCAAACCACGTCGCGCCAAACAACCCTTGATCGGTTGTAAAAGAGGACCTCGTGATTTCTTGCAGTCTGGCCTGGTGAACCAAAAATACCATATATTGTTATAAAATGGCCTAGCACTCGAGTTTTTTTTGTCATAGATGGTTTTTTTGGTCAATTGATCTGGAAATCAAAGATTGCACTGCAAATAACCTTTTGGGACTTCAAGCTTCGAACCCCCTACACTTCCCGCTCTCAGCTATTATAACTCAAGATCGATTGGAGAATTTTCAAAAATCATAGGTGAGCACTCAACACTCCCCCAAGGATCATATACCCAATTACTCGGGCTAAAACCAACTTTCAACTACTTTCAAATCAATTCCATGCTGCCCGCACCTAAGACAGCTAATGAATACACCAGATAAATTCACAATACAGAAGAGTCTAAAAACACAAATAATTTTTATTGAAACCGCTACACCGATCTCCACAAACTACGCCATAGACTACTTACAGTGTTGCCAAAATGCCGGGCTCGCCTCTCCCTACTCCTCTCACTACTCCTCTCCCCACTCCTCTCCCTAATCCTCTCCCTACCCCTCCCCCTACCCCTCCCCCTACTCCGCCGCATACTCCTCCCCACACTCCCCAACAGCCTCCACCAATCCAACACCTTCAACCCAACCGCTCAATCTCACCCCGTAGCTATACCCTCCTACGTTAAAGCCCAACTACAAGAAGGGAAAGTTCGAGGATCATGAGCAGAGAACGTCTTTAAGATTTATTTGTGCGGGGTGGGTGGCGGTATAACATTTCTGCTGACTGGCGAACTGGCCCACGACTTTACTATACACAATTTCTTTTATCTATCATACACTCTTTTTTCCTTCTAGTTTTTGAATCTTTTTAGTGTTGAATCGCGCGGGAGCGAGGGGCTTAATCAGTAGGTTCTCTTTATCGCTGAACAGATAATAAAAAAATAAAAAAGTTTTTCTTGGGATTGTTTGTTTTTGGATATGTGAGCGTAGGCTACGTAACTGTGTGGCAATCCCTTCACGGGTAGCTATCATACTAAGAGCATCATACGAACACCCGTATGCTGGGCCGTGAAGGCAGCAAAATGTGTCGCAATCATCATTATCCGGCTCTAGCAACTATGCTTGACTCTCAGTCGGACGTCAGAAGGATCCGTGAAGAAGGGTGATTGGCCAGAGAAAATTAGGCGAGTGATTTCCTGTGATATCAGAGTGCTGGCCCTTATAGAGTGAGTGGCTGGATGTATGTTTGCTAAGACCATTGATATGCGGGGCGAAGAAACACCAAGGGGTTGCGATTCGAGAGTAATTGCGTCTTATCCCCCCCTAACTTACCCCCCTCCCAGGCATATAGCCACCAACAGGATGGCCCTGCTTAAAGTTGTAGAACAAAAGTATCCCACAACCGCTACCAAAAACTTGCGATTTGCTATGACACCACAATCCTGATACCAGGTGGACCTTGTAGCTTTTGCTATCAGTAATTCTGCAGACATTCCTGCCATGCTGTATAGTAGATACCAATTGAGTTCATGCTTTACAACAGGAGCATGGTGTAGTGGTATCACATCTCATTTGCAAAGATCCCTTTATAACTCGAGAAGGTCCTGGGCTTAAGTGTCAGTGGGTCCAGTGATTTTATTTTTTATTCTTTTTTTTCTTCCTTTTTATTTTATTTATTTGGATGGGTTGGATACCTAATGAGGGGGATTAGATTTTCCCTCAGCTCGTTTTGGCCTATCAGGATGGAGCAAAACCCGGGGGGGGGGGAGGGCTACAGATTACGTTGTTTGGCGGGGTGGTGATATGATCAAGTGTGGCGGATGTCAAAGGTGGTGGGTGGGTGATTCCTCATTAAACACAATCTCCTGTCATCTCAGAACTGAAGACTATCCTTAGCTCCCGGGTGTTGAATGTAGAGCTTGACAGTCCGTTTCGAATCAAAGGTGGAAGGGAACTCATTCGGGATTGAAGAACCTGGGCAGGGAAACTAAATCATTCATCTAATTTCCGGCTTAGGACGGACAAGAAGTATACATCTAAGAGTATGAAAATAAGGGATATAGGATCAGTAGTGCCGCAGTTTCCTAAATTCTTCACTCAATTCCCTTCCACTATATACTGCTCCTCGAACTTACTGTAAATTGATTTTCAAAGAGAGGCCCGTGATTTCTTGCAGTCGTGGGGGAATAAAAATAATATATTTCGGTGTAAATGGCCTAGTGCTCGAGTTTTTTGTCATAGTAGGCTTTTAAACAACAAAGACTTTAGACTGACGAATGATAGCCTGTGACACAACGAAAACAGTGATTAGTCACTTGGCTGGTTGAAAACTCTGATTGCTGGGTAAAGTGGGGAAGTTCTCTCTCATTCAACAACAATCTCTCTCGCTCTCTCTAAAAAACAACTAACTAACACAATGGTAAAGACAGGAGTATATATAAATCACGATAAGGAAATCCTCCCATCATTTCACCAATCACCACAAACATCCAGTTTGCCCATTCTTTCACACCCTCTTCTGATAAGTTCCCCTTTCCTCCGCAGAACTCCCATGCTAACAAATGAAAGACAAACTTCACAAAGACTCCCATAGCTCCGGGCAGTCACATAGACTCCTGCGTCCATACCATTCCTGTACCCATAGCATTTTCACACCCCCACTGTTCCCATGCCCATACCATCCCTGCACCTGTACCGTTCCTGTGCCCATGCTGTTCCCGCGCCTGTACCATTCCTATGCCTGTACCATTCCGATACCGGAACAGCTCCCACAGTTCCCTCCCCCACCCGTATGGCTCCCATGTTTTGCTCCTGTGATGCGGCGAGCGAACGGCAAAAAGGCAAATGGCAAAAAAGGCAAACGGCGAAAAGGCAAACAGCAAAAAAAGACAAATGGTGAAAAGACAAATGGCAAACAAATAACAAACAGCTGAATGAATGGGGTATGGTGAGTATGTTGAGCAGCATCCATTTCCAACACTCCCACTCTGCAAGCCATGCTCAAATAAAATAAAAAATAAAATATAAAATATAAAAATAAAATAAAAAAAAATAAAAAAAATAAAAAAAATAAAAAAAACTTTCACCACCGCTCTTTCTCCCCTTACTGTGACTTCCTAACTTGACTCCCACTCAGCTTTTACTGATACTTGTACTTGCACTCATGCTTCAACTCACACTCAGCCCACTCCCATCTCAGCACAGAACCTTTCTACCTTCTCTGGGCTCAGGCTTTTCATCAGACAATCAGCAGTCATATCACCAGTGTGAAGGTACTCCAAGGAGACTTCACCAGTTGATATCTTTTCTCTAACATAGTGTTCTTGGATTGCTATATGCTTTGTCCGGGCATGAAATTCAGGATTGTGAGCAAGAGTGATTGCACTCTGATTGTCAACATAGATTTTGGTAATGGGTACTGGCTGGGTAGAGTCTTGGGATAGGGTTTCAACTGGGTCTTCAGCAGGGTCAGTATTTTGTAACTCTGCAATAAACCAGGAAACCCAAATGGCTTCTTTTGTAGCTTGTGTAATAGCCATATATTCAGCTTCAGTAGATAATAGTGCGATGGTTTGTTGCCTCTTGCTTGACCATGATACTGATGACTTTATAGATCCCTCCTTATCCTTGATCATACACACATAGCCACCAGTACTTTTCTGAGTGTCCAGGTCACCGGCCCAATCAGCATCACTATAGAGTACTGGTTGTATGCTGTCTGGAGTACCATAGAATGGTCCGAGCCTTAATCCAAGACTAGCGGCCTTTTTAACATATCGGAGTAGGTGTTTTGCAGCAAACATATGACTAGTTTTCGGTGCACTGTTGAATTGACTTAGGGCTCCAACTGCATAGGCAATATCAGGTCTTGTGCATAGCATGAGATACATCAAGCTTTCAATCATACTCCAGTATTGCTGTTCATCTGCCTCCAAGTCATGTTCAACATTCGCTTCAAGCTTTGTTCCAGGATTTAGTGGGGTTGAGACAGTGAATGCATTAGCTAAATTGAATCGTTCAAGGATTTTCTGAATATAAGTAGCTTGATTTAGTATAACTTGCCCAGGCTCTTGAGTAATCTCAATTCCAAGGAAGAAGCGTGCTTTTCCTAGCTCTGTGATTGGGAACTGTTCTGCCAGCAATGTTTTTGCTTCATCTACCATAAACTGGGGTCCAATCTAAAGAACATTATCTACCCAAATGAGTACCCAGCAACTGTGTTTTCCATCTTCTGAGTTCTTCAAATATACAGCATGATCTTCCACACTTCTCCTGAAACCACATTTTCCCACCAAGTGTCGGTCCCACTCTTGATTCCAAATTCTCCCTGATTGCTTCAGTCTATATAAGCCTTTCAAGAGCTTACATACTTTCTTTCTCCTTGAACAAGTACTATCACTTTCCACAGCTAAACCCTTGGGAATTTTCATGTATATTTCTTCTTCCAGGTTGCCAAGTAGGTATGCTGCTATAATATCGGTCTGATCTATTTCATAGTTTCGGGCTGCAGCTAAACAGAGAATGATGTGGAGGGATGTAAGCTTGACAACTGGAGCAAAGGTTGTTAGGTAATCAATGCCATAGCGCTGTGTAAATCCTTTGGCAACTAAACGAGCCTTGTATCTTATGATTTCACCTCCAGATCCCCACTTGACTCTAAATACCCACCTACATTTCACCAGTGCCCTCCCTCTTTGTAGATCCACTATGTCCCAAGTATGGTTAATGATAATTGATTTTAGCTCCTCATCAATTACCATGATCCATTCTGTTGCCATTGCTGAGTTAACTGCTTCTGAATATGAGCTAGGCTCATTGGTATCCAAGGATATGGTAGCAAGGAATGCTTCATGTTGAAAGCGGGTGGAAGTGAACTTTCCTGCATTTGCTCAGTGGGGTCTGGATAATGTTAGCGGAGTATTGCTCCCTTCTGGTATGTGAGTTGGTGGTTGCGGTGGAGAGACAATAGGTGGTTGAGCAATAGGTGGTAGAGCAATAGGAGGTAGAGTGATAGTTGGTTGTGTAACAGTATCTTGAGTATCTTCAATACTTTCCTGATCAGAATCAATCTCCAAAACTTCTCACTTGTCCTCTGTCTTCTCTTCCTCTTTTAAGTCCTTTACCACTCTAATATCTCTAACCACTAAAACCTTCCTTCCAATCATTACCCTATATTGGTTTGTTCCTTCATAGCCAACTACTTGGCACTTCTCACCACTATTCTCCCACTTACTCCGCTTAGCTTTTGGGATATGGTGGAAGGCTTGAGTGCCAAAAGGAATAAGGTGAGAGAGGTTAGGATGGTGACTTGTCCATAGTTCATAGGGTGTAGTATCTTTTGAAATGGCTGTAGTAGGGCTTCAGTTCTTGAGGTAAACAGCAGTGTAGATTGCTTCAGCCCAGAGTTCATCAGGCAACTGATTGTCTGCAATCATTGCCTTGGCACACCCAATCAATGTCCGGTTTGCTCTTTCGCTAACTCCATTTTGTTCTGGTGAGTATGGAGCAGTCTTTTCATGTGAGATACCACAATCACGAAGAAACTTGGAGAAAACCTGACTAGTGTATTCTCCACCATTATCACTTCTCAGAGCCTTGATTTTCTGGTTGTGATAGTTTTCTACCAAGACCTTATATTCCTGGAACTTGGAGAAGGTTTCTGATTTCTGCCAGATTTTGTAGACAACTGTGTATCTTGTATAGTCATCGATAAATAGGAGAAAATAGAAAGTCCCTGCCAGGGAGGGCATTTTCATAGGTCCAGCAAGATCAGTATGAACTAGGTCAAGTGGTGCAGTGGTAGCTCGAGTAGCAGGAGAGGAGTTTGGGTTGTGTGTTTGCTTTGCAGTGATGCAACTGGCACAGGTAGGGTTCAATCGGTTGCCATCAATCATAATCTCTGTTATGGTTCTCTGCAAGCTGTTTGACTTTATCAAAGCTGATATGCCCTAGGCAGTGATGCCAATCCAACAATGACCCATGCTTGGTCACTGCTATTGCTGGATTTGCTTTGACATTTTCTGAGTCTGAGTGAGTCTGGAGGATATAGGCATTTTGCTCAAGTCTTGCAATGCCGATGAGTTTCTTCCCATGTGTGATACTCACAGTATCAGCAGTAGGTACACCAAAGCAAACTCTTCCCCCAGCAGCTTAGATACAGCTGACTGACACAAGTCCACTACTACCCATCTCTGGAACAAATAATACTCTTTTCAACACAACCTCATTTTTGACTCCCTCAACATCCATTGCTAGAGTCAAAAGAACATCACCCTCACCTTTAGCAGTCATTGCACTTCCATTTGCAATATGGATTTGGGTATGAACGGGGGTAAGATTTTGGAACTGAGCATGATCGGAGGACATATAGTGAGTGGCACCAGAATCTAAAACCCACTTGGACTGTGAAATGTTTGCTGACTTTTCATCCATCACAGTCCATGCCTGAGGTGATCCCTTTACTGATGCTGTGTTTGCGCTCTGGCCCTGAGTGTCACGGTTCTGACTATTCTGATTGTTCTGATCCTGCTTCCTACCACCAAAGGTTCTTCTCTAAGACTTGACCGCAACTTGCTTCTTTGGACATTTATTTGCCCAGTGACCCTTCTCTTTACAATAGAAACAACTGTCTTTCCCAACACTTTGTTCCTGGCCTCCCTGCCTCCAATCTCTTTTCCAACTCTTCTCTTTTCCTCCTTGATCAGCACAGAAGGCATTTGTTGCTCCAGTCTCGACAGCTTCTGCCTTTGTCAACTGCTGGTGCTCGAGTATCAGATAGTCGCATATCTCATCATATGCCATTCTATCATAGTCAGAGTTATTCCAAACTGAGGTCTGGAAGGGATGGTAGGGCAATGGTAGTTTGGATAGTAGGAGGTATTTTTTATCCTTCTCAGCTTGAACTTCACCAGCAGCAGCTAACTGGTAGAACAGCTTCTCGAGACTGGAAATATAGTCAATAAGGTTATCATCCCGATACTCTACCTTAGACAACTCCTCTCACAGGAACCAGATCCCAGCCTGATCCTTTCTGGCATACCTCTTTTCAAACTTTTCCCATAGCTTATTTGGATCCTGCACCTCCACACATAACTCATGATATACACTGTCCAAGAGCCTACCCAGCATTCCCCAGGCCTTATTTGCTTTCTCCCCTCAAAGCTTAGCTGCTTCAGTTATCGGAATAGTATTATCATCTGGGCATTCAGTCTTGCCAGAAACGATTTGCCAATATCCCTTCTCAGCAAGGATATCTATCACAGCTAACCTCCATTCTTGATAGTTGGCAGCTTTGGAGAGAGGCTTAATTCCAAGAGAAGCAAGAATGTTAACTTCTTGACCGGTAGTTTTGGACATCATGAGCGAGCAACTGAGTAGCCAAGAGGAGTTATGTGTAATGTGAATCGGTAGTTGACAATAGTTCATATTTTGCAAGGTATCGTCAATGTCAACTGTAATGATAATCGTCAAAGGTCCCTCAGGTATCATTGATCAGAGCAGCAGAATTTTGCATCAAGCCAGGCTCATAACCTTTTTAAACAACAAAGACTTTAGACCAACGAATGATAGCCTGTGACACAACAAAAACAGCGATTAGTCACTTGGCTGGTTGAAAACTCTGATCGATGGGTAAAGTGAGGAAGTTCTCTCTCATTCAACAATACTCTCTCTTGCTCTCTCTAAAAAACAACTAACTAACACAATAGTAAAGACAGGAGTATATATAAATCATGATAAGGAAATCCTCCCATCATTCCACTGATCACCACAAACATCCAGTTTGCCCATTCTTTCACACTGTTATGGGGTAGTCCAACTGTAGATAGGGCCAGTAGGTCTAAGCCATAAGCTTCTTGAAATAAGGTAAGGTAAAGATAAAACAAAGATTGTTAAGGTAGGCTCATGTTTCCAAAGACTTGGAAAGAATAAGTATGATAAGGTTTTTTGAAGAGTAAGATAATAAATATATTAATAAGATCTCTTCTCCATTGCTTGATGTTTCTGATAGCTGGGAGTACCTCGATATTTATATTCTACATGTGGGTTATCGTGGGCTACAATCAACTCCCATACTATCTAAGTACCTCCATCGAAAACCTCTTAATTTCCCTAAGTGTGAACACTCTTGACCCTGAGAATATTTGCCTTGCCTAGCTTCGATCTCTTCAAACTCCTATTGTTTCTGGGGGGTGTGAATGCTCCTCCAGTAGGTAGTCTTCGATCTCTCTACTATATGAACTTAATTTGAGTATGCTACCCTAATGGTAACTACATCAATTGTTCTGCCTCAAAACACAAAGTGATCAGCTTTAATGAATGAGTGCAGCCATTGTGTTGCATATTGATGCATCATAAGTCCCATTGGATATATAGGGTTTTTTGCTCTGGATCGAGCCAATAGCTTTTCCAGTGAAAACCTCTCATACTGATTCTTGAGTAGGCCCTCTTGGGGCACTACTTCTTTCAAAGCAAGAGGCTTGACTGTATGGCTACCCATTGGTGCCATAGGCTCACGATATTCGGTCACTAAGGTTTTTTCCCAAATTGTCCCATTACTTATCAGCTATAATATTTAACTGCCAATGTACAGAGTAATAGCTTGTTCAAAACTTAACCGAATTCCTCCGAGTCACTTCCCATGAGTTGCCAAAGGTGCCCTCTCATATATCCTATGGACAGCATCCGGTCGGACAGACAGCGACGACGTATATGGTGTTATGCTGAAGGTGTCATTTATTGTGGGTAAGGTGTCAGGACGCAACTCGGGCGTAATACCGTGATGATGCCTGGTCCCTACATGGGGGCTGCAGCGGTATGGTAGAAATAATCCTAAGTAAAGGCTGGGTAACTTTGGCCCTTTTCCTATATGCTTAACATACACCCTCTTCTGATAAGTTCCCCTTTCCTCCGCAGAACTCCCATGCTAACAAATGAAAGACAAACTTCACAAAGACTCCCATAGCTCCAGGCAGTCACATTGACTCCTGTGCCTATACCGTTCCTGCACCCATAGTATTTTCATGCCTGCACCGTTCCTGCACCCATACCATCCCCACACCTGTACTGTTCCCGTACCCATGCCATTCCCACACCCGTACCATTCCTATGCCCGTACCATTCCCGTACTGGAACAGCTCCCACAGTTCCCTCCCCCACCCGTACGGCTCCCATGTTTTGCTCCTGTGATGCAGCGAGTGAACAGTGAAAAGGTGAATGGCAAAAAAGGAGAACAGCAAAAAGGCAAACAGCAAAAAGACAAATGGCAAAAAAAGACAAATAGTGAAAAGACAAATGGCAAACAAATAACAAACAGCTGAATGAATGGGGTATAGTGAGTATGTCGAGCAGCATCCATTTCCAACATAGGCTACCTTGGTCTATTGATTTGGAAATTAAAAATTTCATATCAAATAACTTTGAAATCCCAAGCTTCGAACCCCCTACACCCCATTTTTTCTTTTTTTTTTGTTAAATCCTTGGTTTTATTTGTAACTACAGAAAAATACCCGGCATGTACCCTAAAGTATGACCTAGAAAACCTATTTAAACAAAAGAAACTTCAACCCCCAATACAAACAAATATCCAATAAAAATCAATGTCATCTATCATAAGCCCAAAGGGCTGTAAAACAATTCTCTTTTGGGAACCCAAATTAGAACCCCTCATAAAAGGAAATCCTCTGAGCTTCACTGGAAAATTCACCAAATTCTTAGAAATAAACATAGAAAAACTCTTAACCAGCTTCCCTCCTGTTTCCCCTTCCTTCCACAAAGCCAAATCTGGCCCTATGTCAAAAACCTCCAGATTTACCCTCACCCTCCCAGCTGCAAGAGCTGGGCAATCTGTAATGATATGATGAAATGTCTGGTCAGCTATCCCACACCAATCATAGGTGGGGTTGCGGTCCTCTCCAGACCAATCCACTTGGGCATTCAAGTAGCTTTTATTTGCTCTCATCTGATGTATCCAGTCAGCTTGAAACTTGGGCAGGAGCATAAAGTTCTAGCAGCTTCTGTATGGAGGCCTGTATGCATAGTAATGGGGGTAGGCAGAATCCATCCACTCCTTGTCAATCTCTTTCCTTACTTTCTCCTTCGCTTCGGTCCAGCCCTTAGTGCCTTCCTCAGTGACAGGAGACAGTTTGTTTGGTTTCTCAGGGTAGAGTTACTTCTCGAATATTGTAGCCACCCTAGCCACTATCTCATCTATTGGGAGGTGTCTTTGGATCTTGGATTTGGACAATGAGTTCCAAGTCTTCGATTGTGCACTCCCTTTCTTCAAAAACACCAACTTCCTGTTTGAGCCCAAGCAAAATGTTCGAACCATGGTGTAACCCCCAGGGAGCATCACTGTTACTATATTATTCTCAGGCAGGGCCATGGCAATCTGTACTGCAATCATGAGTGAGACTTGTTTGATGTATAGTCCTATGGGAGCCAGGCAGACCTCAGCTGATAGTACTATTAGGTTGGTTGTGAAGAATGTGTTGGTGATCCATCTCGCCACTCTATTCCAAAACGTGTGCATCTTCCATTTCATAGTTACCATCAGGGTAAGTATCTCCACCCCATACAGTAGAGTTGGTAGAATAATCCCTTTCGCCAGCCTGCAGGCCACATATGGGGAAAGCCTTTTACCTGGCATTGAGAGTCTCTTGATTCTGAAAAAGGCCGCTTCAGCTAAGGCTAGCCTTTTTGTGAGGTGAGTCATTGTTTCAGTATCATCTGAGAGCCAGTAGCCTAACTACTTAAGTGTCCTGACCGCCAGTTCCACCATGTGGGACTGAATTGTCATGTTTGTTATGGGGTAGGCCAACCGTAGATAGGGCCGGTAGGTCTAGGCCGTAAGCTTCTTGAAATAAGGTAAAGTAGGATAAAACGAAGATTGTTAAGGTAGGCTCGTATTTCCCGAAGTATTTTATAAAAGGTATGTGTAATAATAGTTTTTTCTCAAGAGTAAGGTAATAAATATATTAATAAGATCTCTTCTCCGTTGCTTGATGTTTCTGATAGCTGGGAGTACCTCGATATTTATATTCCGCGTCTGGGTTATCGCGGGCTACAACCAACTCCCATACTATCTAAGTACCTCCGTCAAAAACCTCTTAATTTTCCTAAGTGCGAACACTCTTGACCCTGAGAATATTTGCCTTGCTTAGCTTTGATCTCTTCGAACTCCTATTGTTTCTGGGGGGTGTGAACACCCCTCCAGTAGGTAGCCTTCGATCTCTCCACTATATGAACTTAATTTGAGTATGCCGCCCTAATGGCAACTATACCAATTGTTCTGCCTCAAAACATAAAGTGATCAGCTTTAATGAATGAGCGCGGCCATTGTGTCGCATTTTGATGCATCACAAGGCCCATCGGATATATAGGGTTTTTTGCTCTGGATCGAGCCAATAGCTTATCCAGCGAAAACCTCTCATACCGATTCTCGAGTAGGCCCTCTTGGGGCACTACTTCTTTCAAAGCAAAAGGCTCGGCTCTATGGCTACCCGTCGGTGCCATAGGCTCACGATATTCGGTCCCTAAGGTTTCCAAAACTTAACCAAATTCCTCCAAGTCACTTCCCATGAGTCGCCAAAGGTGCCCTCTCATATATCCTACGGACAGCATCCGGTCGGTCGGACGGCGACGACGTATATGGTGTTATGCTGAAGGTGCCATTTATTGTGGCTAAAGTGTCGGGACGCAACTCGACCGTAATACCGTAATGACGCCCGGTCCCTACATGGGGGCTGCAGGGGTATGGTAGAAATAATCCTATGTAAAGGCCGGGTAACTTTGGCCCTTTTTTCCATATGCCTAACAGTAGCTCCACCCTCCCAAGACTTCGTCTCGAACGTCTCCTTATAAAAAATAAAAGGACACCCTAAGATGCGTCATCAAACGTCTCTTTTCAAAAAACATATAAAAATAAAATAAAAAAAAAAAAAATAAAAAATAAAACTTTTCCATGGGAACTCAACATGGTAGGGTAAAAAACTTTTGCGCGTTTGCTTGGCCACACAAAAGAAAACCTTGCCACATTATTCCAATCCTGCCCGTCCTGGCATTTCAGGATTCAATCTATGAAATTCCATCACTAATTCCTCAGCACGTTCTAAGTGCTCCGGAGGTTCCCAGGTGTTCTCGTCTTCGGAACAACCTTTCCATTTCACAAAATATCGGAGCTCTCGGAGGACCTTATTTTGTCCTCTAACTCGTCTCGTGTAGGAGATTATTTCACTCCTCACAATTCTCTCCACTTCCCATTCTAAGTCACCTTCGACTTCTTCTGGGTCGCGGGGTGGCTGTGCCCGCCCAGGCCGAGTAGAAACTCGGTAGGGTTCGAGCAGCGCTACATGAAAAACTGGATGGATTTTCCACCGGTCGGGTATTTGAAGTTTGTAGGCTCATTCGCCTTTCTTTTCCAATACTTTAAAAGGCCCATAGAGCTTTGGGCTCAGCTTCTTCGAGGGCCGTTTTGATCGCATATTTTTTCCATTGAGCATGACTTGGTCTCCAACCTTTATGTCTGGTTGCTCCCTGGCCTTTCGATCGTAATACCTTGACATGGCTTCTCAAGTAGATTCCAGTGTCTCCTTGGCTTGTTCATGTATGTTTTTCATCCAGTGCGCATAAAGGGTCGCGCCTGGGTTTTGAGCCTCACGTTCTCTCATCCATTCTGTCTGTGGATGGAAGCCATAGTTTGCAAAGAAGGGAGTCAATTTGTATGCATTGGTGGTAGAGTTGTTGTAGGCATATTCTGCCACCGGCAGGAGTTGATACCAATCATCCTGATCATAGTTGACGAAGCTTCGTAAGTAACCTTCCAGCACTTGGTTGGTTCTTTCGGTTTGCCCATCAGTCTGAGGGTGGTAGGCTGTTGACATTCTTCTTTTAATTCCCAGAGCCTGGCACAATGATTCCCAAAACTCGCCTTGAAACTTTGCATCCATGTCGGAAATAATTTCTATGGGTAGTCCGTGGAGTTTCCATACTTCTCGGAGGAAAACATTTGCGACATCCTTTGCGGTCGCATTTTCTTTTAGACCAACAAAATGTGCCATCTTGGTAAACCGATCCACTACGACAATGATCTGGGTGTGTCCCTGCGATTCTGGTAGTTGAACAATAAAATCTGTCGAAATAGATGTCCAGGCTGCATAGGGTACTTGGAGGGGTTGAAGCAACCCATATCTTGCATGTCGAGGAGATTTATTGTGTTGACACTCATCGTAGGATCTGACATAGTCATTAACCCAATCTGTTAACCCCTTCCAGTAGAAGTCTCGTGTGACTATTTCTAGGGTTTTTTCTTGGCCAAAGTGTCCCGCGATTTTTGAGTCATGGCATCCATTCATTATGAGGGTTTGGATACCTTCGTCTGCTGGGATAAAAAGCCGGTCCTTGTAGTATACCAGCCCATCCTTTAAGTTCCAGAATTTGGGAAGGTCCATGCTGTCATTTTTCAGTCTTTCTAACTCCTGCCTTCTCGTGACCCACTCTTCATCTCGTTCAGCTGCTTCTTTGACTTTGGCCGTAAAGTCTGCATCAAACTTCTTTATTTCTGCTCTTGCGATGATAGTGTTGGACAACATTACCACTTCTTGTGATAGTTTAGGATTGTGTTTCTCATCGTAATGGTCGAAATGCTCATTGTTTCTAGAGCTTGCTTGTAGGAAGCATACCGTTGGCTTTTTCCCAAGCAGATCACTGCTTCCAAAGCCTGCATCTGCTCGTTCTGTTATTGCCAGGTCTGCTACTTCTAGGAGCTCGGTGTTGTCGATTTTCTCGATAATAATTTGAGCTATCCGATCCTCTTTGGAGATTTTGTAATCCGCATTCATTAGGTTAACCATTAAGACTTTTATTTCGCCCGTATAGTCGGTGTCTATCACCCCTGCGCCTATGTGTATGCCATGTTTAAGCGCCAATCCGCTTCGGGGTGTAAATGCTGACAATACTAGAGATGATACTATTGCTGAATCACAATCGTCAGCTGAGGATTAAACAGCTGAAGAAATTAGAATGAAAAAAGTTTATTATCCTGTTTTGAATGGGGACTTACTGTCTTTGGTGAGTGCTCAAGTTGTTGTGGAGAGGACACAATTACTGGATCGGAGTAGTGGGGTGAGTGTCAAGTGGCTGAAAAGATTGGTAATTTTTTTATTTCTTAGATTCAAACCAGAAACTGCAATAATCCAGGAGCTCACTGCCTCTGGTGAGTGTTCAATTTCTTCCCCAAATGCCACCAATGAAGGGGTCTTTTTTTGTTTTTGTTTTTATTGACTTTAGATTGGGATGTGCAGGTAGAGAAGTGGTTTCCTGGGGGACACAATGAAATTAGCCAAGTGATAAACAAAGTTGGTGGAAATGCTCAACCCTAACCCAGTTCTAACTGAATCTGGTGAGCCAATGCACCTTGCCCTTCACTGTGGACCTTTGTTGCTGGAGCACCATCTAACCAGCATAGGGATATAGGATCCAACTGACAACCTTGCACCAGTTTTTGATTTAGGATCCTCCTCAATATGCAAGTCAGGCTTTGCTGGCACATGATATTCAACGATTGTAACAGCCAAGTCTTTAATTCTGCATCCAAGGTCATAATTGGTTACGTGGTGTAGTTGGTATCACACCCGGCTGTGATGTTCAGATCACCAGTTGGTCACCAGTTTGACTCTGGTCAAAGGACTTGATTTTTCCACTCTTTCTTTTTCTTCGCCTTGTTACCGGCAAAATGTTGGGAATATTCGGCAAGATCTGTAGTGTTGATCAACTGGTGATGATCTGATTTTCTCTCTGAGGGGATCTACCAGAACAACAGTTTACCTATTATCGGGCTACAAAAATTTGCTAAAACCAAATAATCATTGCTAGTGGATAATGGAGAGCACGATTTTGTCACTAAGAGCGCTTTGATGGCACATATGTTGGCTACCGTAGTTGGTGCTTATCCGGTCCAGAAATGATTGGCTTGAAAATTAAACTGCCTAGTATCTTGCCAAGCCCATCACCCCTTCGATGGGACAACTATCGCTTTTATCATACTTGAGGCGCAGGCAAGTCATCGTTCCAATGTCTGTACTAGAATTTATCTACCAAAGTTATTAAACACATTTGATCTGGTGCTCTCCATGGTGACGAATGGCTCATTTACGGTCTTGAGAAAATTTGATTGTAGTCATATGACATCTGTTTCTTTTTCTGTGTACTTTTGAGCAAGTCGTTGAGGAGATTAGGGCTTGTTGGCAATGCTATCATATGTACCGCGGGGTGTCAAATTAACGTGAACATCTTGGCATAGCAACCAAGTACCCCAGCTGAAAATCTGTGAAAGCATTTCCTCTGATCACAACACATCGCAACCAAACTATAATGGTGCGGCAAATTCCCCACCCCACCAGTGGTACCCCTTCACTCTGGGAGCAAGGCTATTTTATTTTTTGTTTCTGTTGTTTCTGTTGCCCGAATTATTATTGCTTGGATTAAGCTGGGGTACTTGGTTGCTACGCAAAGGTGTTCGCGTTAATTTGACACCCTGCTGTATATTATACATCCCAAAAAACGCAGTTGTCTTGAGTTTGAAAAACCCTGGGGCCTAGGAAACAACAGAGCAAATTGACACCCCCATCATTCATCATCCCTAACAGGCTGCATAACCCCCAATACCTAATACTAAAAGTTTCTGATGGCCAGGGGTTCCCCTTCATGCATAAAATACCAGAAACATTCTCCTTCTTCTTTGCCTTCTCATTACAACACTATTGTCAAGTGCGGGTATCCCAATTTTGACAGGCATCTATCTATGACTATAAGTGCAACTTATCTTCCTGCTTTTTTTGTTGCTTTTCCTTCCCCCTATTCCGCACAGTAGATCTGTCGATTTCTGCATCTTCACTCCCAATACTGACACCCCCATTCTCCAGACCCCATGCCATCAAAGCCATCAAAGCCATCAGGTGACTCATTTTTACACCCTGAAAGATTCCTTGATTATGTCAGCAGGTATGGCGGTGCCAGACACCCAGATAGCCTATGGGTACCGGTGTTGGGTTGGGTTCCCTTTGGGACCCAGGTTGGATGGTGTGTTCGACCGAGTAGAGCCCTCGTGATTTCCCCTATTTGTGACCCTCCTCTAAACCGGATACTAGAGGGGTGCAGAATTGACCAAACGATATGCCGTGTAACCACTGAGATAGACCGTAGTAAAAGTGATAATAATAAAGTGTAATTTTCTATATGAGGGGTGTGTTGTTTTAGCTAGGTTCTTGGCTACGGCTGTCATCTATACTAAGGACAAAAACAAAGTCACGCCCCCACTATGCAGAACTGTGTGCCAAGCCATCGCCCTAACCCCTAAACTATGCAGGGGCAAATACCCTTGAAAATAAAGTGTCCAAGCCCTAAAACCAATACCTCCTCCACACCGGTAGAGACAAAAGGGGAGGTTGACTTATTTCTACCACTAGGAGCTTAGGAGCTAGGAGCCCCTAATTAGTCATGTGTGAACCACATGACCTCCAAAACACATCCTCCTGTGTTGCCCTTAGCCCTCTCTCTCTCTTTTTTCTGTCTTCTTTTTTTCCTTCCATTACATAATCGTCTGCGTGTTTTCTTTGTTTCTTAGTCGTGCATTTTGGACAAGTGATAACCTGTGTAGGACCCACACATCGCCACCAGTGAGTGCCTTTTGCCCTAAAACTTATTCCCATTGTTTCCGTTTTTTTTTGTTCCGCCCGTTGTTAGGGGGACCTACCATTATAATAGTATTTCACAAGAGTGCCCAACCTTACCTTAGTATGTACCCAGCTGCTACTGGGATCATTGTTGTTTACTAAAAATACTTGAATCGCAACCGATGGTCAAGATGATGAATAAACGAGCAACGATGCTCGCTAATCCCAGGAGACAATCCAAACAATTGAACAGGCAGCTACAATAGTACTTGGAGAAAATCTTGTTATATTTTAACAATGCCAACAGCGAGGAGTGGGAGAGGTTAGAAGAGGGTTACATGGGTCAGTTGCCTGAGAAGAGATGCTGGCTAAGGATGGCCATGATGTGACCTAGGGTTCGGATTTTTGAGGAACGGGCGGTGGGGAACTGGGGGAAATTGGGAAACGGGGGGTTGGGAAAGGGGACCTCTATGAACTCAATTGCCTCTCATAATACCAATTCGCATATGACCTCCTCTATTAGGCCAATGATTTCAGATACTACTGGTGTATCAACATGACTTCTGCTAGGAGCTTGGTTGCTGCAGGCATCACTGCTGTGCACAAGGTGACCTCGTCCACGAGGTCACTGGCTTCAGAGATTGAACAAATGGCAACATCTCTCGACGAATCCATAATCATTTACGATTCAATGACTGCCCTTGAAGCAGAGGCCAAGGGTGCACTTTCGGATGCGGGAAGTGTCATGAGATCCAAGATCAACCCGAGAGAGTGACACCCGGAAGAGGAGAATGCACTACTCGGGAAGATCAAACATGTCAAGAAGGCTACTATGTCCCCGGAAAAGTGTCCTATTAGAAGAAGTCTCTTTTTGGTAGCTACTGGTAAGACTGTGGAAAGCCGTGGTAATTCCGTGACGAGCCATTGCTTTTCACGCATGTACCAGCGGTACAGGAAAGACCAAAACGGGAAGCAAGAAACTTGGGAAGAAGACTACGTAAAGTAGAAACATTGATGATATCCTTAAGAAGCGCAGTGTGAGTATCTTTGCATCTTCACAATGCCTGGAGCTCACCTCTTCGATCCATGAGGAAGGTAAAAACCACATCCTATCAAGAAACTCCAGAAAGCAATCGAAATTGAGTCCCGCAACTCAGCAAAGCCAGACGACC
>ML120434.1:43524-202795 GCA_003788595.2 Choiromyces venosus 120613-1
TGTTGTGGCTGCTTTTGGCGACCGAGGCTTTTTATTAAACCTGGTATCTGGACTTTTATTTTCGTTGCCACGCTTTCTTTTTGTGGCATTTCCTCACCCTTTTGTCATTGCCTGGGAAAGGTTCTGGCGTTGTAAGAAAGATTCCTCTAGCTTGCCAAAGCCTCTTAGTGCCTTGAGCCAATCTTCATCGGAATCGTATGTTTCTCCTGAGAGCCTCCTCAGGATTTGTTCTGGGAGCTTGTCCTCGACCAGGAGCCTCCATCCAATGCCTGACATTTTGGCTTTGATATTAAGGTTTTCGAGTAGAAGGAGGTATTCTTCAATGTCATTATTGTACGGGATTTTTTTCATGTCCCGCGCTGCCTCTCTTTCCTGCTCGATGCCCGAATATCTGCTAATAATTTCTTGTGTGAATCTGGTCCAAGAAACCAAGTCTAGTTAAAAAGGAGCACCCATAGCACCGGTCATGCTTTTTCGGTACCATTCGGCAAAGGGAGCTACCTTTTTTCCCTTTGTCCTTTTCAATGCATAAACGATTTTATGATGGTCTTCCGTCCATTGGTCTGGGTTTCTAGCAAAGTAATCTTCGCAGTCCAACACCCACGTGTTAATGTCCTCATAGACCTTGGCCTCAAATATAGATGGCGGGTCTGCATGCCTTTTCCCTCTGGCAATCGCGCTTCCCAATACATCTAACATGTGGTCTTAGTCTGGGGTGTTTCCTTGCGGGGGGCGGCCTTCAGGTCTGGGTGTCGGAACTGGGGCTGGGCCTTCACCATTGCTGGAGCCGCTACTGCTGCTGCTGCTGCTGCTGGGGTTAGGGTCTCCACCTCCCACTCCATGCATCCTTGGGGGCCCTTGGCCACCTCCACCTTCTCCCCCTCCTCCTTCTCCTGCCGCTGGTTGGCCTCGGTCGACTTCCTTTCCTTTCTTTGGCCTGCCAGCTAGGGAGCCGGAGGAGGGTGGGGCAGTTTCTACTGTCGCTTGTCTTGTTGGAATGGAGGGGGTTGCTGCTGAGCGAGCTACTTCGGTCAACTGTAGCTGCACCAATTCCATCATTTCTCGCATTCTTTGTTCAGCAGCTCTCCGTTGTTCCCGGTCGATCTCGACTTGGGCTTGGACTTGTTGGATCAACTGTTCCAATTGTTGATCTCTCGTGAGGGATGCCTGTCCTGTCAAGTCAATATTCTGATGCAACTGGGTACTCACCGCTTGTTGCTGCTCGTGTTGAGCATTATGTTTTCGTAGCTCTTTCGCTACTTGGTCTTGGAAGTGTTTTCGAGATGTCTCTACCTCCTCCGCGAATGCACCCATTTTTAGGTTTATACTCATTAACTCATTTTCCACTATATGTTCTCCCTGATTAAGCCTAGTGCGGTAGCTTTCGAGCTCATTGGCATATTAGCGTCCTCGTGCGGACAGCTCATTATAGGCTATATGTTGCTCGTTTATGGATCTTGAAGCGTTTCTGTCAACTTGGCTTAGGGATTCCATGATGTGTCTTAAGATAGCCGGAACTTCTGGCTGTCTCGGGGGGCCGCGTGATCCTTCTCTAGGGATAGCGACTCTTTTTTCGATCCTTCCCCATGATCTCCTTCCTCTTAAGGAGCCTGCTGGGGAAGTTCCGCTTGAGAGGTAAGGGGGGTTTTGCGTAGCGGTAGTGGCCAGTATAGATATCACATCGCTGGCTGGGGAAGGGGCTCCTTCTTCCATTTGTATGTCGTGCCCTGGCCCTTGAATTGCCAAGGGCATAGGCGAACCTTGTCTAGTACGATCCATGATAGGTATAGGTAGTAGGTAGAGGTAATTGTGTAGGTATTGAGCCTAGGTAACATGGAGAGTATTAATATACTGTTATGGGGTAGTCCAACCGTAGATAGGGCCGGTAGGTCTAGGCCGTAAGCTTCTTGAAATAAGGTAAAGTAGGATAAAACGAAGATCGTTAAGGTAGGCTCGTATTTCCCGAAGTATTTTATAAAAGATATGTGTAATAATAGTTTTTCTCAAGAGTAAGGTAATAAATATATTAATAAGATCTCTTCTCCGTTGCTTGATGTTTCTGATAGCTGGGAGTACCTCGATATTTATATTCCGCGTCTGGGTTATCGCGGGCTACAACCAACTCCCATACTATCTAAGTACCTCCGTCAAAAACCTCTTAAATTTCTTAAGTGCGAACACCTTTGACCCTGAGAATATTTGCCTTGCTTAGCTTTGATCTCTTCAAACTCCTATTGTTTCTGGGGGGTGTGAACACCCCTCCAGTAGGTAGCCTTCGATCTCTCCACTATATGAACTTAATTTGAGTATGCCACCCTAATGGCAACTATACCAATTGTTCTGCCTCAAAACATAAAGTGATCAGCTTTAATGAATGAGCGCGGCCATTGTGTTGCATATTGATGCATCACAAGGCCCATCGGATATATAGGGTTTTTTGCTCTGGATCGAGCCAATAGCTTATCCAGCGAAAACCTCTCATACCGATTCTCGAGTAGGCCCTCTTGGGACACTACTTCTTTCAAAGCAAAAGGCTCGGCTCTATGGCTACCCGTCGGTGCCATAGGCTCACGATATTCGGTCCCTAAGGTTTCCAAAACTTAACCAACTTCCTCCAAGTCACTTCCCATGAGTCGCCAAAGGTGCCCTCTCATATATCCTACGGACAGCATCCGGTCGGTCGGACGGCGACGACGTATATGGTGTTATGCTGAAGGTGCCATTTATTGTGGCTAAAGTGTCGGGACGCAACTCGACCGTAATACCGTAATGACGCCCGGTCCCTACATGGGGGCTGCCGGGGTATGGTAGAAATAATCCTATGTAAAGGCCGGGTAACTTTGGTCCTTTTTTCCATATGCCTAACAATGTTATCCATAGGCCTCATAGCTCACTCCTTGGGTATCCGCCAGTGTATAAGCTCGATTTTGTTGATGCTGAAAGAGAGTCCCAATGCACTCACCTTCTGCACAATCTGCTGGACCTTTTCTTCCAGCAGTCTTGCATTCCTGTACCACAAGTTACTGGCTACCGTTATCTGGAGGTCATCAATAGATAATGAGGAGTGTGTGAATTGGTCGTCCATGTCTGTGTGTAGCAAACTCACATAAATCATGAACAGGAGGGGTGACAGAGGTGAGCCTTGCACTATTCCCTTGTTGACTGTCATCAGGGTCCTCAAGCTCCCTGAGTATGCTAGCATGATTTCCCAGTTGCTAATGAAGTTCCTGATCCAGTCCAGCAGGTATCCTGGCACATTGCCACTCTGCCCCAGCCTTTCCAGGAGCTTCTGATGATTCACATTGTCAAAGCCACCCTTCACGTCGAGGAAGATCACACTGACCTTCTTACCAGCAAATTGTGTCTTGCTTGTCCAGTTTTTCAGGGTGAGTACTGCATCAACTGTCGATTTTTGTGGAAGTAACCCCATCTGATTGAGCACGTACAGGCCCATATTGAAGGCAATTTTCATCAGTATGTTGTTTACTACCCTCTCAGCTATCTTTGAAAAGGTCTGCATCAGGGCAATAACTCTGAAGCTACTGCAGTCAGTGTAGTCTGCTTTATTCGGTTTTGGAAGTATGACTCTGATCAACTCCTTCAGCATCAGTGGGTGAAGATTCCACCTCAGCATGTCCTCCACCAACGCTGGCAAGATTTTCAGGTTGATCTGGTGTATGTTCTTCCAGATTGAGTATGGTACCTGGTCAGGGCCAGGGGTGGATTTATTACTGCACTTCTCCAGCACCTCAGACACATCCAGGCTGGAGACTTGTTCCTCTTCACTTAGCTGGTGCTTTACCGGATGCATGGGATCGACCAGGTCAGGGTTCAGCAGGAAGAAATGGTGCATTATGATATTGCTGGTGACATCCGGGTGGTCATTATTACCACCCGGAACACCCCCTACACCCCCTTCTCTCAATTATTATAACCCAAGATCCATTGGAGAATTTTCAAGAATGAAGGGTGAGCACTCAATTCTCCATCAAAATATACCCAACTACTCGGCTCGAACCAACTTTCAAGTGTTTTCAAATTAATTCCATGCTACCCATACCTACCATGTCCAATAAATACACCAACTGAACCTATAATCCAAAAGTACCAAAACACACAAATAATTTTCATCGAAACAGCTAAACTAATCTCCAACAACTACACCATCAACTACCTACAGTATTGCCAAAATGCCAGGCTCACCTCCTCCAACCCCTTCTCATACTCCTCCCCATACTCCCAATGCTCCCAATATTCCCAATACTCCCACTTCAGTCCCACTCCGTAGCTGTACCCTCTCCTACGTCAAAGCCAAACTTCACATCGCAAACCTCCGCTCAATCCGCACTCGCATTCGCGCGCTAAAGCAAAGCTCGGAGAAATTCACTGAGGAGGTGCAAAAGAGCCTGGACGGGATTGAGTGGGGATTGAACTTTTTTCTTGAGAACGATGTGCAGACGTATTTATTTTTGAAAAAGGAGGGGTTGGGAGGGGGGGTTTGGGTGGATGCTGATTTGGAGGGGTTGGAGAGAAGGTGTGTATTTTGGGTGGGGGCTTGGATTGGGGTTTGGGGGAGTGTTGGGGAGTTGGAGGAGGAGGATGTGGATAGAGAAGAAGAGGACGAGGACGAGAGTACGAAGGAGTAGAAGATGGAGGAGAAAGATAGGTACGAGATACTAGTACAAAGGAAGACTTGAGAATCATGAGTAAATAACGTGCTTAAGATCTACTTGTGCCTGGTGGGTGGCGGGACAGTACTCCTGCCGACTGGCAGATTGACCCACGATTTACTACTCCGTATTTATTCTGCCTATCACACACTCCTTTTCCTTCTAGTTTCTGAATCCTTTTAGTATTACATCGCGTGGGATCAAGGGGCTTAATGAGTAAGTCCTCTCGATCGCTGAAGTTATAACAATAGAGATTTTTCCCTCTTTGGCTTGTATGCTCTGGAGATTCCTAAGGGCGAATTAAGCAACTAGCTGGTAGCTTTTAGTGAGTGATACACAAACACCCATAAACTGTCTGACTCAAATAGAGATATATTTCTCACTCATCACAATCTTGCACTAAGAATTATACTTGATTTCAAGTTGATTGTCATACCTACCGGTAAATTAAGGTAATTGATTGGCCGGGGACAACAATACGAGTGATTTCTTGTGATAACACATTGCTGGTCCTTATAAAGTGGCTGGCTGTACTACAGTGGATGCTTGATAAGATAGTTGATATGCGGCGTGAAGGGACTCCAAGGGGTGGTAATTTGAAAGCAATTGAGTCTTACCCCCTAACTTACCCCTTCCAAGGCATATAACTTAGTTGCAACCCCGATAGCCCGGCATACAATAGAGATCTGTTACCACAATTACAATACCGAATAGATCTCATATCTTTTGATATCAGTAACTCCGCAGACATACCTGCCATGCTGTATGCTTTGTAGATTATATACCAATTGAATTTACACTTTACAACGGGCGCATAGTGTAGTGTTATCACATCTCATTTGCAATGATCTGATTGTAACTCTATAACTTCACAGTATACTATTTACGCTCCTGCCATAATACTGAGAGAATGGGGACTATGGGAAGATGTCACATGCGTGCGTGAATTTCGCTCTGTTGCATCACCCACCAAATATAGCCTTCTCCCTCCCTGCAGGTTTTTGATTATCAATAGTGCCGTATGTATGGATTCAGTATCACATCAAGTTCTGTGTCCTAGTGGGTTACTTTTGTCTTTTTTTTTTTATCTGAAAACAAAAGACAGTAGCATAAGTTAGCAAATAACCTCTTAGGATTTCATAATTCAAACCCCCTGCATGTGCAGCCATCTATCAGTTATTTTAAATCAAGATTGATTCCTAAATTTCAAGAACTATGGGCGGTGATACAGTACTCAGCACCAACTTTCAAGGGCGTTCAACTTAATTTCATGCTGTCCGTACCGACCATACCTAATAAATACACCAGATAAACCTACGATACAGAAGAGTCTAAACACAAATAATTCGCACCGAAAACGCTACACCGATCCCCACAAATTACACCATAAACTACCTACAAAACTACCAAAATGCCAGGACCAACCCCCCCTACTCCTCCCGACACCACCCCCCCTACATCCCCTCCTCCTCCTAATCCTCCTACTCCCCCTCCTCCTCCCCCTCCTCCTACTCCTCCTCCTTCTCTTTCTTCTCCCCCACCGCCTGCTCCTCTTTATCCCCCTTCCACCCGTCCACCAACCAATACCCACAACCCAACCATTCCAGTTCCACTCTGCAGCTGTGACCTCCTACGTTAAAGCCTAATTACAAGGAGGGAACGTTCGAGGATCATGAGTAGAGAACATGTTTGAGATCTGTTTGTGCCGGGTGGGTGGCGGGATAGCATTTCTGCTGACTGGTAGATTGATCCACGACATTACTATTCTGTATTTCTTCTGCCTATCACACATCCCCTTTTCCCTCTAGTTTTTGAATCCTTTTAGTATCACATCGAGGAGCTCAACTACTAAGCCCTTTCGACCGCTGAAGAAATAATAAAGTTTTTTTTTCTCCGGATTATTTGCTTTGAAGTTTTGAGTGCAAATTAGACAACAGTGTAGCTGCCCTTTTCATGAATAGCCAAGAGAACCACGAAATAACACCCATATACTGGGTGAGCAAGTATGATAGCAAAATATTTCCTATTTATCATAGTCTCGCTCTAGGAATTGAGTTTAGGTTCAACTAGGTCGTCAGAAGTATCGGTAGGGCTAGAGCGACGTGACCGATCGGTCAGGGGCAAGTATATTATACGAGTGGTTTCTTGTGATAATTGATCCTTGGTGCTTACAGTGAATACCTGGCGGTGTCCTGGCTGATGCTTGCTGAGATTATGCTATGAATAACGCTTTATGAATCGTCCAATGCAGTGTGAAGGGGGTCCAAGTGGCTACAATTGGAAAGTAAGTTAAACGCCTCTCTTCCCTTCCCTGCTCCAAGGCTCTTGGGCCCATATCCGATAGCACTGTTAGGAAACGACGGGTTCTAGAATTACAGCACTTCTGCCAGAAGCTTGATATTTGCTACCACAATTACATAGTGATGGACACGAGCATGCTCGAGCAAACCGGTAGACCTTGATCGAGTGCCCGAGCGTAGTCACTGCTCGAGCATGATAGAGTATAACTTAGTTGATTATGATCGATTTTGCTCCCATGTAATTGCTTCCCAATGTCAAAATGTAATAGAAGATTTAAGCGGTTTTGTTGCTTCAATTCCATTTCCAACTACAAACACTTTAGCTAATAAAGTCGCTTTTACCAAACACAACTACTGCAAGACCTCTGATTCCTCCTGCTCCTCCTCGGCAGAGCTTTCGTCATCTCCCTCATAATCTCCTCCCTCTCCCAGCAACTCTTCAGCAAGTTCTTCCCTTTCATAGTCCACAATTCCCAGCCATGCTTTGGTAACCATGAGGAGTCTAACCGTATTTGCCTCAAGGCGATTCCACATGATCACCAAGACCTATATACATATAGAGTGATCGATCATGATCGAACATCATCGAGCAATACCCTTGCTCGAGCATGATCTGCTCGAGAGACCCCTATGCTCGAGGGTGCTCGAGCAAAACTCGGGCATCATCTGATCGTGTCCATCACTACAATTACAGCACCGAACGTATCTTATATCTTTTGCTATCCTATCCAACTCCGCACACACGCCTGCCATCTCCTAACGCCGATGTACTGCACCTTGTGGCGTATATATACCAATTGAGTTCATACCTCAGAACGGGCGCATAGTGTGGTGGTATCATATCTCATTCGCAATGAGTTGATTATAACTTGAGAAGGCCCTAGGTTAAATTCCCAGGGGGTTCACTATACGGTATAATATCAAATGACAAAAATCTGTTCGACACACTGCTAACTGTAGCAAATCTCAAGTGTCTGCATGTAGATATCTGAAGGCCTTCCTTCCACCTGGGCTATCAGGTTTGCAACTCCGCGCCTATACCTTGGAGCAAGGAAGGGAAAAATTACCCAATGACTTTCCAATTCCACCATATGGACTCCCTTCACGCTGGGTGGGACAATTCACAAAAGGCAATTCATAATATCAACCATCAACCCAAAAAACACCCAGCTACTCGCACTAGGGGTACCCCTAATCTGATATGATGAGAATCCCTCGTATCATCATCCGTGAACTATCGATCACCCTTCTCTACCGCTACTTGCTCTACCGATTTGAAAGTCAGACATAATTCCTAAAGCAATATTGTGATAAATGAGAAATCTTTCGCTATCATACTCGCGTCACTCAGTATATATCTTTTTTTGTCACCCTCAGCTACTTATCGCAACGGCCGCTGCCCGGATACCAACTTGCACGCACAAAAGTGACAAAACTCGAAACTAAACAATCTGAAGAAAAGAAATATTTATTATTATTTGTTTAGCGATCGAGATGACTTACTAATTAACTTAAGCCACTCGATCCCACGCGATGTACTACTGAAAAGTATTAAAAAAACAAGAAGAAAAAGAGCGATATAAAAAAGAAATATGAGAAAGCCATAAGTTAGTCAATCAGCCAACCTATAACAAATACTACTCCAGAGCTGACCAACAGCAACTCAAAGCTGCCTTCTAAGTTTCCTCATCTTCGTACTTCCCCTTCTTCCCAACACTCTCAGCTTCACCTTCTTCCTCCCGCTTCCTCTTACCAACATTCCAAACATCCTCCACCCCCTCAATACCGCCCCGAACCCCCCTCCAAACCCCCACCCAAAACCCACTCCTCCTCTCCAACCCCTCCAAATCGGCATGCTTCCAAATCCCCTTCCCCCTCCCTTCTTTCTTCAAAAACAAATACTTTTCCAAGTCATTCTCGAGCAAAAAGGTTAATCCCGACTGGATCCCGCACAAATTCTTTTGCACTTCTGGCGTGAACTTGTCGTCTAGGCTTTGGTTAAGGTCGCGGACACGAGTGAGGATGGAGCGGAGGTTAGCAATGTGTGACTGGGCTTTTAGGTATGAAGGAGTGCAACGGCGGGGTGGTGTCGGAGATTCCAGGTTTGAGGCGTTGATCGGGAGGAGCGTGCGCGCGGGTGGGGGAAGGGTGTACAAGTGCGGGGATGTGCTGGGGCTAGTAGCCGTAGTGAGAGTATTAGTCGGAGTACTTGCGGCGGTGATGGGCGACCTAACGCGACTGCAGAAACTAGAGTTGCTGGAAACGGTCTTGGAAGAATCTGGGCTTCGCCCGATGGGACTATAGCAAAAGACACAACTGCCGCGGGCTTGTACAGCATGCGCAGAGGCAGAGCGAAGGACGCGAGCTCGGTACGGGGCCATGGGGGTTTTGGGTGTAGTTTGGAGAGCGGGTGTCAGCGGCTCTGGGGAATTATGAGGAGGTGGAAGATGAAGAGGTGAGCTTGACATTTCGGCTATATTGTAGGCAGTTTATCGTGTAGTTTTGGAGATTAGTTGGAGGTTATTGTAGTTGTTTTGATACGAAGTCTTTGCGTGTTAAGGTTCTTTTGTATTGCCTAGCTGGTATGGGTAGCATGAAATTGAGTTGACAGTGCTTGAAAGTTGGTCCAGGCGCGAGTGAGTATGTATGTTTCGATGCCGGAAAGCATTAGTGTCATCGTTCCTGGTTCTTGAAATCCGCGAATAGATCTGGAATTACAAGAGCTGAGAATTGCTTACACAGGATGTCCGAAGCTTAAGATCTTGAAAGGATTTTTGCTATGAAATCTTTTATTTTCGGATCAGTAGGCCAGAGTAACTTAAGAGGGCAAAATACAACTATACAAGTGCTATTCTACACTAAAATGGGTATTTTTGTTCAACTACCCCGATCTGAACAAATCAGGAGTTCCTCTTTTGAAATCTACTAGGCTGTGAGATATGTGAGAGCAGTCACCAACAGAATTATGTGAAAGAATCAACAAATTGAGAAATCGCCGATAATGTAGACTTCACCCCCCATTGCTAAATATAAATCTTACTTCCTGTCTGTCCCGTGCTGGAGATGAGGTGAATAATTGTGTCTTCCTCCGCAGGTGCGTACTCCGAATGAGCTTCCACCATTGACCTAAGATGGATTATCAAACCCCACACTTGGGATACACAATCAGTCTTTGGTTCAAGATCTGTAATGGTCAGAGAGAGCGTTCAACGAGGAATCTCGCTCTCAGATCATTTTCAAGCGTTTCAAACCGATTTCATGTCACCCTTGTTAGCTTTAATAAATATACCAGAAGAACCTATGTTATAGAAGAACCTAAACACGGGCAAAAGTTTTATCGAGACTACTACACTAAATTACAAAAAATTGCGTTGCAATCGATCTATAATCCAAATGTCTAGCTCACCTCCTCATCCCCCCCCTCCTAATTCACCAGAGCCGGAGACACCCAAACCCCAAACCGCACCCAGAATCCCCACCACCCTGCACCCGACCCCCATCCTTGGTTCAGCTGCTGTACAACCCATCCACCATCGTGTCAGTCCTATATGGCGAACCCCGAATAGAATTAAATTCACGCCTATCAACTCTAGTTTCTGCCGTAGCCTTCGGTCTTCTACCAACCATGAGACTTCCGCCACCACTCCTACCCAGTCCCCCAACACACCCCTCCATTCCCCTCCCACCACCACCCCAACCCCACCCCGCTCTTGTACTCCCTATTACACCAAAGCCCAATCACATATAACCAACCTCCATTCAATCCTCAAACACATCAAATCACTAAACCAAACCCCGAATCTTTTCACCCCAAGAGTGCACAACACTCTTTCCCTCATCAAGTGGGGATTGGAATCCCTCCTGGAGGGCGAAGTGGGTAAGTTTTTGTTTTTGAAGAAGGGAGGGAGGGGGAAGGGGATATGGATGGATGCGGATTTGCGCGGATTGGAGAAGAGGAGTGGGTTTTTGGTGAGGACTTGGAGGGGGGTTCGGGGTGATATTGAGGAGCAGACGCAGGAGGAGCAGGAGGAGCAGGAGGAGCAGGAGGAGCAGGAGGAGCAGGAGCAGGAGCAGGAGCAGGAGCAGGAGCAGGAGCAGGAGCAGGAGCAGGAGCAGGAGCAGGAGCGGGAGCGGGAGCGGGAGCGGGAGCGGGAGCGGGAGCGGGAGCGGGAGCGGGAGCAGCAGGAGGAGGAGGAGGAGGAGGAGGAGCAGCAGGAGCAGGGGCAGCAGGAGGAGGTTGGGAACATGAGAAAGAGGGGAAGTGAGGATGATACGGGGCATGAATGTGGGGGTACTAACAAGAAGGGAAAGTTTGAGGACGATGAGTAGAGTACGCCTCAGCGATATCTGATGGCAGGTAGAAGGGTGTAAAACTCATAACCTTATCTATTTTTTTTTCTATCACTCTTTTATTTTCCTTTGCTTTTCTTAAATCTTTGCTTGCTATGCAGCGTAGGATTGAGGGTCCTAACCACTAAGTCCTCTCAATCCCTGAACAAATAATATCAGTTATTTTTCTTTCTTGAGATTGGTGCTTGAGATTCTTTCAGAATCAATTACCCTGGTGTGCGCCGGGAGTCCAAGACGAGGTTGAACGAGAAGCAAACTTCCTTCTGCAGCTATTCATCCCATTCTGAAAAATGAAAGAAAAGATAAAAAAAAAAGAGATAGCGCATCCACGGGGAATTGACCAGTTTGTGTGAGTTTTCCAAGCCATAATCAGATCATCGCAAATCCTCTTCTATAATATAACAGAAAGTCATTTTTAGAGCGGTGGCTCATTGAATTGTCATATAAAAGCAAGCGAGGCCTTTGTGTTGGTGAAAGAAGCCACAAGGTTTAAAAACTCTTTATACTTTCAGGGCACCGTGCTGATATTTCTTTCGTTCACTCAGGGAAGTGACTGGGGAGAGGGGTATGAGATATTGAATCTATGATACAAGTTCAATTGTTCCAGTAGCTTGTGTGCTAGCACAACCTCCACCTTAACTTATACCAATGATAACGCGGTCGGCAAAACATTAGATAAAGATCAACAGAGACGAACAAGAAAACAGAAAAGAAATCAGGGCAATATACAAGAGTTCTAACTATGACTTTAACTCGAGAAAGGAACAAAACAGAAGGGAAGCATCGAAGAAGCAAAAAGAAAAAAAGAGAAAAAAACAGCACGCGAATAATTCTCTCATTAACATTAAAGAAAAAGTCACATATCCAATTCCTATCCGTGCTTTGCTACCTAGCTCCATCACCGACTTAGTATCCCCCACAGCCGAAGAATATAAATCTAATATCCCAAAAATCTTCCAAGCTGATCAAATATAAGTTATATCCATCTGATTCCCTAAAAGCTTACTCCAAAAAAATCGGAGGTGAAGATGGCATATTTTTCCAGTAAAAAGGGCATTGGCTCGAGTTTCTTTTATCCTAGCACTGTACTGTACGTCTGCTAGAACCTTGCAATTCACATCACTCGAAAAAAAAAAACAAAAAAAACCAATGATCCAAACCTCCAGGACTCATCAGAAATCAACGTTTTTATCGTATCAATTGAGTCTAATTCCCAAATAGCTCAATTCCCAATAATCCAAGAAGCCAGCCCACAAAATATCTTCCCACAAAAGCCAATCGAATCCAAGTTCACAATAAAGCCAATCCCCACCAAGCCCATCAGTAATATAAAAATACAGTTTTTACTACATTTTGTTCATCACTTGAGCTTTTAAATCCCTCAGTGCCCCCATCAATACGAATTGCACTTCTTGCAAACATGAATTTTACACCCATCTCCAGGAAACTCCCCAAACATTCACCCCCCTATAGTTCCTTCTACAGGGGCACGGGCAAAAACAGGTCCGAGCAGGAACCCCCCACTAGGAAGAGGCAGTACTTTGAGGTACTCACCTGGGCGCGGGGATCGGATGGCCGTCGGATCGCCCGCGAAATAGCGCCGCACCTCCGAAATGGCACTGGCATGCCTCCGAAATAGCACCGCAAAGTCGTCGAAACTTAAAGCTAACCTACACTAAAAGTTATATATATTCAACCAATAAAGCAGCACTTTACGAAAAAGTGATCTGCAAACAAAAACTAAAATCAACGTCGTCGATCAAACAATTGTTTTGGGTGATGTGAAAGGAAGGAAGAAAAGAAGAGAGAGAATGCTCTTCCTATAGTGAAGTGGAAAAAACGCTATTTTTTTAAGCTATTCCAAAGGCATTGGTTTTAGGGCTGTCTTCTTTTCTATTGTGTTATCTAGGCGTAGGATACTTCTAGGAGACGAAATAATCACTGTATGTCACGACATAAAGGTAAGATAGTAGGACATAATACAGCCACACCATTTACCCGTTGTAATATAAAACTCAACTAGCATATATACATGAGCTACAACCTGCACTTAAACCTCCCAGAGTTTACCCTCCCGCCCACCATAATACAGTTCCGTGAGAAACGGGGATAATAGAGAAATTCCACATATGGTCCGGTCTCATCACTCACTCCTGTAGCCACCTCCCCAAACAGGAGAATTGTGATTGCAAATAGTGCGGTACTGCACAAAACCAAGTCGTTGGAATCACCCCGGGAGATGAGAGGACAATATCTCTGTAAAAACAGAATGCTTGAAACTTTGGTAATTTGTGCAAACGGAAGCTCAAAGATGTTGACGCTGGAAGGTTCTTGAAGTTACACTATGTGCGAGAGTGATGGTATGACTGAGCATTGGGGAGATTATGGTGGAGCATTCCGGGACATGGTAGTGGTATTGATGGAAAGCCTCCGTGAGTGTTGGAGTTTGCTATGTCATTCTTTTGTCTTGGTGGATTTCGGAGAAAGTTCTCCAAGTTATTTTCTTTTGTTATTTTTTTGAATGTTGTGGGAAAGGATGGACATCTGTGGTGAGCGAGAGATGATGGCTGGATTTGTTTTCCTTTGATATAATTATTCCCGTCTTTTCTGGGTATTTTTGATGTTTTGAAGTTAGACAACTTGGTTACAAACAACAACGATTTTTATCTCTTTCTTCACCGGATCATTGCACCAAGTCCACGCTCGTCCGCAGTGCACTCCACATAACATTCATAAAAGAGTGGTTGTGAGCCATATCCCATTGCTTGAACAACGGTATCGACCGGATTGGTGCTGTGTGGCGAGTGACTGGTTGTGGAGAGCGAGTGGTCGTGTTTGGTTACACTGGCGACTGTAGACTTCGTTAACCAGCAGCGTATCATAGAAGCACGCCCATTAGGAGGCTATTTATAAACCCAATCATTGAACCACAAATACCTCAGTGAATTCTCATTATCTCTAACTAAATACATGATTTTCGATTCCACATTTCATATCATAGTCCTAAATCCCACCCAGCGTGCATCCCCGCTCCAACTCCTTCTAACAAATACCCTTCAATTCAATTCTAAGCAGCTCTAACCCCCTCCACCTCCATCTCCACATCCCGCTCCCCAGCCGGAACATCCTCCAAGAAAAGGCCCCAATCCAAAATCTCAAAATCGCGCAACACGCCTTCCAAAACCGCCATACCAAGCCTCAACATCTCACTCTTCTCTCCACCACCCCCGGTAGTCCCTGCCCGCGGGGATACAAGGTACTTCTCTGCCTGAACTAGCTCGGTGGTGTTGAACGGGACGTTGACGGTGACGATTATGTCCGTGGTTTGCTCTGGCAATCGCACCAGTGCCATTAATATCCCGATAAAGTATTCCGGGTTCTCGCTGGGGCGGGAAGAGGTTGTCCCGGTTATCATGTAGGTTGGTTTGTCCGCCCTATATATACGATTAGCTTTCTTTTCAATTCGGCCTCTGGGAAAGAAGAGGTTGTTGGAGGGAGGGGAGGAGTACATTTTTGGAAGAGTGACGGTCTCTTTGGACACCACGGCGAAGGAACGGCCTTGGTCGTCGGCGACGTCTTTGAAATGTGTGTCTAGAGCGTCCAGGTCCGTGGGGGCTTGCACCCGCTGGGTCAGGTCGATTACCACGCTTATGTCCACTCCTTCCTCCATACAGACGTAGACTTCCTGAGTATCGGGGACTTGACGGAAGTCACTGTTGTTACTCATTCAATTATTAGCACTTGCCATAAAAATATTGGGAGATGGGTTCGGGGGTTTACGCTGCGTCTCTAAAGCCCTGCGGTACAGCAGCCCTAATCGCACCGCCAAATAGCGCGACAGGTGTGAATGACGGAGAAGACATTATTATTGTTCGTGTGTTTATTTGTTCGTTTATCTGTTGCGGGTCTTGTCTTGTCTTTTTGAGCGGTGGATATCGTGAGTGACGGAGGCAACGCTGGTCCTGAGAATGGGCGGGTACTAAGGACGTATCCTTTCCAGCGGGTTTTTATAATACAGGGTATGACTAGGTCTGCCCATGAGCATTTGTAATACCGGTCTCTATGCGCTGCACCCCCTGAGTCAGCTTCTCTCGTGCCTGCGTTATGACTCCTTCTGACTCACCCAAACTCCCCACACAAGCAGCGCGGCTCAAGCGGGGTGTCACGTGATCTGCAACTCAATTTCAACTTCCCCCACTACCGTACAGCACACAATAACCAAGCAAGCAAAGAAAGACAATTACCGATACCAACCAACACGCTCACATCAACACCAAGATGGGCACAATGGAAATCGACCCTCCAACCCCAAAGCTCCTCATCAAACAGGGTGCCGAAGCACAGGTCTACAGCACCACCTACCTCCTCCCGCACATCCCTGCACTACTAAAACACCGCCCTTCGAAACCATACAGACACCCGACTCTCGATGCGCGTCTTACAAAGCATCGCTGTCTCTCCGAATCTCGCCTCTTGATCCGCGCTCGCTCCCTCGGAATCCCGGTTCCGGCCGTGTACTTTGTCGACGAGAGTCGCGGGGAGATATTCATGGAGTGGATTACCGGAAGTTCTGTCCGGGAGGTGCTGGACGAGGTCCTTGCCCAGGAAGATGGGGAATCGGTGGTTGATCGGATGATGGTTAGGGTTGGTGCGGCGGTGGGAGCATTGCATGCGGCCGATATTGTGCATGGGGATTTGACGACAAGTAATATTATGGTTCGCAATGGAGAGCGGGAGGAGGTTGTGGGCTTTGGGGAGAGGGAGGTTGTGTTGATTGATTTTGGGCTTGGAGCTGTATCTACACAGGATGAGGATAAGGCCGTCGATTTGTATGTTCTTGAGAGAGCATTCAGCAGTACACATCCGAAGGCGGAGAAGTTGTTCCAGGACGTCCTCAAGTCTTACGAACAGAACTACAACGGGGCAAAGGTCGTCTTGCGGAGATTACAAGATGTCAGGATGAGAGGCAGAAAGCGGAGTATGATCGGATAACATTATCAACGCAACCAAAAACTGCACAAATTCGATCCCACTACAGCCACAAACATGAACTAATACTGTATAGTTGTGATATTCTAAAAATTTTGATTACCGGTTTTTGTTACACGTTTAGTTCTTCAAGCCCACTCTTTAGTCCTCGTCCCAGTTGGGGTTTGGCCCAGGTGGCTTGGGCCCACCAGCCTGTCTAGCGACAATGATCTGGTCTACGGCAAGGACTGTTCGGGCAGCCTCAGTTGCCAATTTGATGGCCGACTTCTTGGCCGCGAGGAGGTCAAGGATGCCGCATTCTTTAGCATCCAGAATCCCAGTACCCTTCTCGTCCTTTGACCCATAGTTAGTAGGTGAGCTATTGGATAAACATATCTATGAAACTTACTTCAAGATCCACACCAGCAGTCCAGGGATCCCTCTTGTGGTGAGCGGCATAGAGTTTACTCAAGACCTCAGTAGCATCGAGACCAGCACTCTCGGCTAGCGTACGAGGAATAACTTCAAATGCCTCACCATACTTCTTGATAACATGTTGTAGGAGACCAGGTGTCTTTTCTCCGTAAGCAACTATCCTCTCAATCAACTGCATCTCGGTGGCTCCTGCACCGGGGACGAGGCGAGGGTCTCGGGAGATGGCCTTCACAGCATTGACACCATCATCCACAGCTCTCTCAACATCATCAAGGTGATTCTGAGTAGCACCTCGGATAACAATTGTAGCGGTCCTGGTTGTCTCATTTTCTATTCCCACGTTAGCAATTGTACACCGCAGGACATGTAGATCTCCATACCTTGCCGGAAAACTGTGACTCGATCGCCACCAATCTCTTCAGTCTCTACAACATCAACCGCTCCCATCTCATCTGGCATGGGAGCACCCAGCCGAGCCAACGGAGTGGCACCTACAACTCGGCACAACCGTCTGAGCTCAAACTTGCTCAGAATCTTAATGACCAAAATACTATAACGATTAAGATAATGCATAGCCAATTCCCCAACGGTTGATCCGGCAACTATCACCCTGACTCCTGAATCGTGAATTTCCTTAATGATGGTCTCCAACTGTGATTCCTCCCCTTTGGTGAAATCCAACATTTCTTTTGCATTGTGGAGTAGAACGGTCCCCTTGGTCTCCGTCTGGGAAATATCGATAGGGCAGGAAAATACAGCAACCTTAGCTTTGAGGGCCTTCTTGATTGTACCTTCTGGCTCCCGAGGGAAAACCATTCCCTTCACGACACGGCTCTCGGGGAGCGATGAACCCATAATCTTGACCACCCGGATGTTATCGACATTAAAATTGATGGGGTTCTTAGGTAGAACGGCAAGAACAGCTTGAGCAACTAGGGGGGCGAGCAGGTCTTCGTTTCCGTACTGTTTTGACGCGATAACGGTTCTAATAGCCTTGGTAAGCTCAGCCTCCGATTTGATATCCGCAATCTTATCGATCACGAGTTCTAGGGTGAGGTAAATGTCAGTAAATTACGCGAGCCCTCGCAATCGCGGGGAGCACTGACCTTCTAAAGTCTTCAAAGCAAAGTCTTGAGCTTTCTCATATCCATTAACAATCTCCGACGGATGCAATCCAATTCTGATTAACCCTTCTGCCATCTTCATCAACTCCCCAGCAAGAACAATGACCAAATTCGTGGCATCACCCATCTATCGTCCCTATCAGTTCTAACCCCCTTAAAAAAAGAAAAAAAAAAGTATATAAACAAAGCTTCATACCTCCGCCTCTTGCTGTTGACTTGCCATAACGACTAGCTTAGCAGCAGGGTGTACAACCTCCAACTCCCGTAGAATCGTCGCGGCATCAGATGTAAGGATCATTTTCTGCAGATGGTTGATGACAATCTTATTCCGGCCATAGGGTCCGAGAGAAGTTTGTACGGTCGAAGCGATGGCCTGGCAGGCATCGATATTCCTGATGACTGCTCCGTCCTCACTCGCATACCTACACCATAAACGAACGCTGTAAGTGATTGCTTACAGGAGAAAAGGTTGGGCAGAGAAGGGGACGAACGATTGATAGCCTTGTTTGAAGAGCCCACTGCCAGGAGCAGATGGAATTTGTAACGACATAGTTGATAGAAGATAGCTGGTTGGAGAAAAGTATCGGGGCTGGACTTTTTTATGTGGAGGTGGGGGGTGCGGCGGGGTGAATATTTGTTGCTCGTTCGATGGAAAAGTTCAGCGTGTGCAAGGTTTGTTTCCTTAGTCATACATCAACCTTATCATCATAAATTATCACTCATTTAACGACTGTCTGATGCCTGCTGATAATTGGACACTTTAATTTTGAAACCTGAGACAGATTTGTAAAAGGGATTTGACTGAGGAGCGAAACTTCCCAGTCTGATATTTAAGTTATAATATCTATGATAGTTGGCAAGGTCGGAGTTGGGCTCTTGACTATTACTATACTACAATATTCCGCCCTAACAGTTTTTGACGAGAATTTAATTTATAACACACATGAAAACCGCAAGATAAAACCGTGAAGCGAACAAAAAAGAAACCCAATCCCAACTTTTATATGAGCAAGCCGTTTCCAGTACCTTGCCACGCCAAAAAAAAACGGAGTTTAACGTCTCTGTGTCTTCCCCATACCGCGCTTTCCCGAGAACTAATTTGATGGTCAGTAAAATGCGGAAGACAGACTGCCAGGAAGCAAGAATGGTAATACATACCAGATGTTTAGGCAAGCTAGCGCTAACATGTCTGTCACTCTCTCCCTGCCTAGCCATTCTGTTCATCCTCTTCTGTTGTAGCTTGGCCAACTTCTCAGCCTTGGTTCTGCCAGACTCGTCGGCAATACCATCTTCACGCCTATTGATGCTCCTAGCCCGGCTCTTGGCACGCTCAATAGGTGTCATCTTCTTGGCCCCGAAGCCCTCATCAACATCCATAGCATTCGCATTCTTCTCAGCACGTGCAGCCGCTCTCCCCCTAGATATCGATCTTGCCCTTGCAGCGATATTAGAAGAGTCCAGACCAAGTTTATCAAGATGCATCTCCATATCGCTAAGTTTCTTCCCCTGACCAGCACTCCTAGGAATCACAGCACGGTTCTTGGTACTCTTCTTGGAGCGAGCGGCGTTACGGATAAGCGCTTGTTGCTCACGAATATAGTCGGCCTTGGTGCGAATCTCTGCCTCCTCTTCGTCCTCAATATCCTCAGGCTCATCATAAAACCCACTCTCTTCAAGTCGCTCCTCCTCAGCCTCAAGTTCTGCAAGCTTTTGGTCGATATCGGGATCGATGAAATCGTAAACATTCTTGCCATCGTAGATCTCAGGAATCTTGTCCATTTTCCAATCAGGGTTTTCCAACAAGTAGTTCTCTGTTACCATTAGTTAGTTAATCTTTTCATGCAAAAGTAGTAAAGGAATGGCTTACTTTTAAGATTGACGTTGTAGACACCAGCACCTCCCTCTTCAGCTTCAATATCCTTCTCCAACTTCCGCCTCTCTGGGTCTTCTTTGTCATACTTCTTTCGGCTAAGGACAGCATTAGGAATAAATGGTTGTAAACCTTCACCGATTGGTCTGGAAACATGAATTCTGTTGAGGATATCCGTTACTTCCTTTCCTGCAGCGCTACTCATGACGTTTTTAAGCTTCTGTTCTACCCTCGACGCCAGTAGCCTCTCGCAGGCCTGATTCCTAACATCCATAACACCCTCCTCAGTATGGCAACTCAATTTCAACATTTCTACCTCCCCGGACTTGGTTATTGTCTCCAGTAGCTCCTGTCTGGCGAGGTCAAGGTCCTCAGGCCTCATGGCGTCAATTTTGTTGACCACAAGGAAAACGATCTTGTTCGCGAAGAGGGGCTTGATAGAGTGGAAAAGTTGGACTTGGGCCTCGACAGTGTACCCGCACTGTTCGCTCAAATCGACGAAATATAAAACCGCAGAGCGTAGATGCGCGATAGCGGTAATTGACTGCATCTCAATTGTGTTCATTTCTTCGAGGGGATGATCCAGAATACCAGGTGTATCGATAGCTTGAAATCGCAAGTACTTGTAATCGAAGTGGCCGACATAAAGTGACTTGGTGGTGAAAGCATATGGCTGAACATCGACATCCGCCCTGGTGACGGATTTCAGGAATGAAGATTTTCCGACATTTGGATAGCCACAAATTAGGAGAGTTCGAGTATTTGGATCAATGGATGGTAAACGGCCAAGATGTTGGCGAACTTGCTCAAGATATTCTAGAGAACCCTTTAGTCGCCTGGTGAGAGTAGCCATACGTCCCAGCGCAGCACGCTTGAGTTGTTTGCATTGGAACAAAGATTGGGCATATTTGATTAACCGAACGTAGTCGCGAGCGATTTGCTCGATAAGATGTTTCGCAGTTGAGAGTTGGCCAAGGGCAATTCTGAAATGGTCGGCATCATATAAGGTGTTCATAAGAGCACTGTCTGTAACACAGGTCAGCTATCAGCTTGTAATTACCTAACCAAGGGAATAAAGGAACGGTATACATACGAAACGGATGAATATCTACCAATCTCGGGAACGATTCTAAGATCGCTCCAAGTTTTTCGGAAAAGGTTTGCTCGGTGAATTTCACCTTTCGCAGGTAGAAAGCTGGAACTGGTCAGTAATAAGTTTAAATCTTATCCAACGAAACAAAAACCTCTAATACGGCTGATTTTAAAACCAGCGCGAATCTGTGTCGGAAGCCGCCTCTGGGTCCTGGACAATACAATATCCAGGAACTCCTGAGAGGTTGGGACTGGTGCGATTGTTTTCCAAGTCTGTGGGGCGAAAGGGAAAAAAAATACATTTAGCGGAATTTATAATTAGAGAAGGGAATGCTGATAATAGGTTTTAAGTGACACTTACCAACTGCATGATTATTATGAGGTTGCTGCAGTTTTTGCAGGTCTTTGAATTAGAAGGTTGAGAGAAGATGAAGCCAAATGTTCAACTTCGGTCCCTGTGATAACGGGAGGGGGAGGGTAAGAGGAAAAAAAAAAAAGATTCTGTGTGAAATGTTTGTGGGTAGCTGACTAAGGGTAACTGACTAACCCAGCTCTCAAGCTAACGCGTGAAAGAACTGTAAGGTAGGGTAGGGTAACCAATGGATTGACCGTTTTATCATCCCATCTCCTCGAGTATGGTACACTCCTGTCCGAAAAGTTCTCATACCCAAGCACGACGACCGGTATTTTCCTTATTTTTGAAATAACAACAACGAAATTATATCATGATCGGGGATTCAACCAACGGGGAAGTACAGTCGTGTCTAATAAGTCTTCACACGGTCCCCGGCAACGGCACCACGACAACGAATGGCAACGGCAACCATAAAAAAAAAAAGATATGAACTCAATTAAAAAATAGGTTATAGTAGAAATAAAAAATAACAATTTAACATGCTACCATTTTGTATGACCTCCATCTGCATCCAGTAGTGCCTGAAGTCTTTCAGGCATTCTCTCAATCCACCCATCCAATGTCTCCTGAGGAATCAGATCCCACTCTTCCTTTGCTGCCTGAAATAATTCAGCAGCACTGTGAGGCCTACTTTCCACCTTGGAGAATCGCTTTCTGAGGGCTCTTTTCAGAAGTGCCTAGGCATTCTCAATTGGATTGAGATCTGGGGAGTTGGGGGGCCAAGGCAATCTTTTATATCCACATTCCTCTTGCAATTTTTTGTTTTCCAACCCAGCATGCCATGGTGCATTATCAGCAGCCATATAGATGGTTTCTGGAGCTCTGTTTATCCCTTCTATGAAGGGAATAAGGTATGGCTGGTGAATCTCAGTTGCATATTGGTGGGAGTTGAGGCCAAGTCTATCTTTTTTGCCAGTTCTTTCCTCCTCAGTCCTCCTCCTGACAAGAATTAACTCAGTCTTTCCTCCATGCATAATTGCAGCATAGACACCTATATTGGTGCGCCCTGACTTAAAGCTGGGCTTTAAGTTTTTTTCTTCCAGCTCTTCACCAGGTCTAAGTCTAACCTTTCTACCCACTGGATTTGGATCATATTCAATAGTGGCTTCATCAACAAAAACCACCCACTTCCAAGCTCTTGTCCAGTTCTTCCTAATTCTACCAAATGCCTTCCTCTTCTCCTTCTGTCCTTTCCTCCAAAATGGTTTTTTTCTGGGTATCTTGAGCTTAAAACCAGCTTCACCAGAGATCTTATTGATAGTATCTTTGCCAAGTCCAATATTAGCTTTTTCAGTAATATCTCTTAGAGCTAAATGAGGCTCAGCATCAATAATATCAAGAACCACTTTCCTTTTGGCATCAGTAATCTTTGTTGGTCTGCCAGATCTGGGGGAATCATGGGTGTTGCCATCCTGGATTTTGGCCCTTCTGACCACTGATGCAATGGTTGCCTTGGGGATATTCATCTGCTTAGAAATTTTATCATACCCCATATCAGTGTGCTTATATAGGGCATAAATTTCTCTATTTCTGTCTTCTCTAAGTCTTTTGGTATGTGGTGGAGCCATGGTAGTGCGGAGTTGTTCGGTTGATGTGGTAAAAAGTGGTTGCTTGGCAACTGTGTGAGGACTTATTAGACATGACTGTACACTCTCTATCCAGCTATACACTAACATTACTTTGGTTTTAGGTGCTTGAACTAAAGAGAATGGCTAGATTGTACGAAAAGAGAGGGGAGAGCAGTAGACCTGGAGAAATAGGAGGATTAGGTGTGGAAGGAGCAAGTGGCAGTTGGGGATTGGTAGAAGAAAGGGATTATAGGAAGGTGGGAGAGGGTGTATGGGAATGGATTGGGCCGGGAGAAAAAAAAGGATTGGTGGAGAGGGAAGATAAGGGTGGAGTGTTTGATAGGTTGGGAAGGAATACAGAAATGGGATTGGAGGATGGGAAGAATACGGAACAAACGGGATTGGGTGATAGCAAACATGCGAGCCATGTTTGTGGGAATAAGAAATGCAAAAGAGAGGAGAAGAAAGAGGATGAGGGAGAAAAGGGATTAAAGATAGATGGATGGGCAGACAGAAGAAAGAAGGATTTTAGGAAAGATAAGGGAGGTGGATGTGAAGAAGCAGGAAGATAGGAGATAATTCTGGAAGGTGAATGGAGTGGATATGGTAGAGGGTGAAAACAAGATGAGGGACTATAAGAAGTGGAAGTTGAAGATATCTAAGATGGCAGAGGTGTTAGAAGTGGAAGAGGGGGAAGCGATGATGTATAGTATGGATGTAATGTTGAGGAATGTTTTGAAGGCAGTAGGAGAAAGAAATGGAAAAGAGGAAGAAAAGGTGGAAGAGAAGGGAATGGGCGAGGAAAAAGAACGAAAGAAGGAGGAGAAATTGGTGGAAAAGAAGGTGGAATTGGAAAAGAAGGTGACAGTAGAAGGGGGTAGGAGTTATAAAGAGGTGATGGTAGGAGGAGGGCTGGGAATGAAGAGTGAAGAGGTGGAGAGGTTGGAAGAGAAGAAGGAGAGGGAAAGGACAGCAGAGAGGGTGGCATGTTTAGAAAGGGAAAAAAGATTGGAAAATATGGTGGAAGTGGTAATGGACTCACAAGATTAAAATTTGAAGGAAGGAGAGAAGTGGGATATTGAGGCAGTAGGAAAGGCTTTGGGATTGAAGAAAGGGGTTATAAAAGAAATTTCGGGAAGGGGGAACAGAATGAGGATAAGATGTGATAGTGAGAGAGGTGTGGAGGAGGTTAAGGAGATAAAGAAGGAGAAATGGGAAAAGGTAATGAGAAGAAAGGTGGTTCAAATGAAGAGCTTGGATCAATGGGTGGGTATAGTAGTACTGGGAGTGGAATTGAAGGTTTGGGATGGAAAGTTGAAGGACTTGAGGAGGAAGGTAGAAGTGGAGAATAACATCAAACTAATGAAGGATCCAGTTTGGTTGGTACACCCAGTGAAGGCAAGGAGTATGAAACTGGAGAGAGTGGGAGTAGTTTGCCATGTGGTGAAGGAGAGTTTGAGGCAAGAACTTTTGAAAGGGGGAATAGTAGGGGGAGACAAGAAGGTGGAGATGAAGAGGTATGTGGGAAACAGAGAGGGACAATGGTGCATGAAATGCGCTGTGGTGGGACATAGTTGGTAGAATTATGGAAAGAAGGAAACGTGCTACAGTGTTTGTGCGGTGAAAGGTCATACAGGATGACAACACAGGTGCTAAAGATGCAATGTAGCAAGGGTACCTTGCAAGCATTACAGGAAGTGTGCAATGTGTTGGGGACCACACAGCATGAAGGAAGCGAGAGAGGGTAATTGTCCTGCTATAAGGATGGAAATGGCAAGACTAAGGAGCTTGAATTAATGGAGGAAAGAAAATTAAAAATAGTGTCGGGGAATATGAGGTTAGGGAGTTGAGGGTTATCTTGTTTGGGGGGTAGGGGAGAGAAAATAGATGTATTATTGGCGCAAGAAGTAAGAGTTTGGGAAGGGGATAAGATGGTGGAACCGGAGGGTTATGAAGTAGTAGGAGGAGTAGGAGGAGTGGGGATAATAAGAGGAGGAATGGAGAATGGAGGAGGAAAAGGGGGAATAGTGGCAAGTTATATTAGTGACGAGTGGAGAGGAAAATAGAGAGTGATAGAAAGGAGCAGAAGTAAGAATGGAATAGTATTGGAAGTGGGAGAAAGAAGAAAAGTGAAAATTTGGAATATATACATGGGAAGGGGAAAATACAGAGGATTTGAATGGATAGAAAGAGATGGAAATGTGGTGGTAATGGGAGACATCAATGGAAAATATGAGAGATGGGGAGGAGAGGGGACAGAAGAAGATGAAGGGGGTAAAAGAGTGGTAGAATGGATGGATAATTGGGAGTTTAAACTTGATACGAAAAGAGGAGAGATAATAAGGATAAACCCAGTAGTAGGGGGAAAAGACAGTGTGATAGACATAGGAGTTTGGAGTGGAGCATTGGAAGTGGAAGGGAAAATGAGAGAAGGGATAGTGGGGTTGGATCACATACCAATAGAGTTGAATGTGAAGGTACTAGAAGGGGATATAATGGTAGAAAGAAGGATAGGAGGAGAAGTGGACTGGGAAAAATTCGAAACGGATATGATATTGAAAAAGGAATGGAATAAGTGGAAGGAAGAAAGAAAAAATATAGGGGGAAGAGAAAGATTAGATAAGATAGTGGAGGAATTGGAAGTTATAGTGGGTAAAGGAGTAGAAGAGAATAGGGATAGGAGGAAATGGAGAATGGGAAAATGCAAATGGTGGACAAGAAAAGTGGAAGAAGAGCATAAGAGAATAATGGGGGTAGAGAAAGAGTACAGAAGAAATAGGACGGAAGAAAGAAAGAAGAAATTGGAAGAGGAAATATTAAATTGGAAGAGGATGGTAGAAGAAAAGAAAAACGAATATTGGATGGAGAAGTTGGAAAAGATAGATATGAATGAAGGATATAAATAGATAAAACCAGATAGGGATTTTGTGGTAGACGTGCCACTGATAGAAGTGGAAGGAGGAAGAAGGGTGAAAGAAGATGGAGAAAAAGGAAGAGCAATAGTGGAGGGGTTAGGAAAAAGAGAAGATGAAGATCAAGAAAGGGAAAGGTTTAGAGAGGAAGTTGAATTAGGAGAAGAAGAAGTGGGAGAAATGATAGGGAAGCAGAATGATGGCAAAGCAGCAGGGTGGAATGGTTTAGGAGGAAAAGTTTGGAAGAAAATATGGAATATAAAAGAAGGGAGGGAAATAATAGTTTGGATATCTAAGGAAAGTTTAGAATTGGGATATGTACCAAAAAGATTTAGGAAGGGAGTGGGTATAATTATGAGAAAACCAAACAAACTGGACTATAGACTACCCAGTAGTTATAGGATAATAATGTTATTGAATACGCTGGGAAAAGGTTTGGAAAGGTTAGTGGGGAGGAGGTTGGAAGAGTGGGGAAAAAAAGGGATGTGAGAAGAACATTTTGGAGCAAGGAGGAAGAGAAGCAGTATGGATGCGGTAGGAAAATTGTACCATGCGTGGGAAAAAGGAGAAAAAGAGGGATTGTTGTTATGCATGGATGTAAAAGGAGGATATGAGAATGTGGGAATAGGAAAAATGAAAGAAAGATTGAAAGGTTTGGAAGTGAAGAAATATCTAAGAAAGTGGATAAGTTCATTTCTTAGAGAAAGAGAAGTGATAGTGAAAATAGGAAAAAGATTAGGAGAGAAAGTGAGACCTAAAGGAGGAATGGTACAGGGTTCACCATTGAGCCTGATATTATTTATGTTTTTGTTGGGAGGGGTTTTGGAGGAAGTGAAGAAAGAAAAAGTGGAAGGGGTGGAGGGAGTGGCAGTGGTAGACGATGTGGACTTTATGATAGTAGGAAAGGGAAAGGAGGAAATAAAAGAAAGGGTAAAAAAGATGGAAGTGGGTTTAGAAAGAGGATTAAAAAAGTGGGAAGTGGACGTGCAAGTGTTGAAGTTAGAAGGAATGTGGATGGGAGAATTTAAGAATGAATGGCAAGAGAAGATAAAATGGTTGGGAGAAAAGATAAAGTTGAGATTGAGCATGAGGATATTAGGGGTTTGGTTTCAGAATGATGGAGGATGGAAAGAGCATGTAATGCAAAGAAAAAGAATAGCGGAGGGTAGATGGAAGCTGATGGGAAAAATTTTAGGAAGAGGGGGAAGAGGAATGTCAGTCAAGAAATTAATAAGGATATATGGAACAGTAGTAAAGCCCAGCTTACTATATGGAATAGAATTGTATTGGAATGGACAGAAGGAAATAAAGAGGAAATTACAGGTTATATTGAATAGGGGAATCAGGAGAATTTTAGGAGCAGTGCGAACAACTCCAGTGGATGCAATGTTGGGAGAAGTAGGGTGGAAAAGAGTGGAATACAAGTTAGATAAAAAAGTAGAAAGATGGGGAATGAGATTGATGAAGAGCGGAGAGGGAAAATTGGGAAGAGAAATGAGGATAAGAGGTGGAGAGAAAGGAGGAGTATATATAGGAGGATGGATGGGAAGAATGTTGAGTGGAGTAAAAAAACATAAATTGGAAGGGGAAAGATGGGAAGTGGAGAGGGAAAGAATAAAGAAATTAGGATGGAAAATAAGTATAGGAAGAGGAAAGGAAGAGGAGGAAAAAAAGTGGGAAGAAGGGAGAAAGTGGAGAGAGGATAATGTGATAGTAGGGGTTAGTGATGCGAGTGGAGAAAAAGGAAGAATAGGAATAGGTGGAAGTGTATGGGAAGGAAAAGAAAAATTAGGAGAATTTAGCAAAAACAGGGGATGGGGATTGACGGTAGGAGAGGGAGAAATGTGGGGAGTGGAAGAAGTATTGAAAAGGATGGAGAGTTATAAAGAAAACAGGAAAAAGGGTATAATAGGGGTAGACAATGTGGGAGTACTGGAAAAGTTAAGAAAGGGGAGAGGAATGTGTAAAGAGAGGGAACAGAATGTGAGGAGGATAGGAGAAAGATTATTGGAAAAAGGATGGGAACTAGAGTTTAAGTGGGTGCCAGGGCATATAGGAATAGAAGAGAATGAGGAAGCAGATGAAAAGGTGAAGGAGGGAGTTTGGGAAGAAGAAGATGAGGAAGTGGAAGAAACTTTATGTTGGGGAAAATGGGAGCAAAGGAGAAAGGAAGAAGAAAGGAGAGTTTGGAAAGAATATTGGAGCAAAGATAGAAAAGGAGAGGAATATTTTGGAGTGGGTAGCGATGAAGAGAGGGGACATGAAGGACCAAGATGGGAAAGTAAATTCCTGTTTTGGATGAGAACTGGGCATGGAGCGATGAGAGGTGCGAGGTATATAAAAGAGAGAGGAAATTGCAAGTGTGGGGGAAAGGAAACAAGGGACCACATATTGTTGTATTGTGGTTTATGGGAGAAGGAGAGGAAGGAAGTTTGGGAAGGGTGGGAAGGAGGGGTATTTAAAAAGGAAGGATAGGTAGAAATGGACAGATTGTTATTTGAGGAAGAAGGGTATAAAAGGGTATTGGAGTTTGGAAGAAAAATAGAGTGGATGAAAAGGAGGATATTAAAAGGAGTGATGGGAACGGAAGAAAAGAAAGGGGAAAAATTGTTACCATGGGTAGAGAATAGAGGAGGTTGGTTGAGAGGTTATAGGGAGAAAAGAAAACAAGAATTGCTGCAGGCGGCAAGGGAAAGGACGAGGAGATGGAAAGAGAAGAAGAGGGGAGAAAAGAAAAATAATTTTCTTTGGGATGCGACCCATAGAAAGTGGCATAATAAAGGAGATTATGATGGAAGTGGTTGAAGTTTAGGAATTGGAATTTGTTTGTCTGGTGCAGAACTAAGGTAGACACTTAAGTTAGCATAGAAAACCGTAGTTCAGTCAGAATAAAAAGGAAAAGTTTATAAAAAAAAAAAAAAAATTTCTCATACCCCAGGAGGTAACTGTGGCAGTGTCATAGCGAAAAGTGATGTAACCTAGTAACTGAGAAAATGTAACTCAGAAAATGTGAAGCACTCCAGACGAATACATCACAATCATGGCCCCTTTTTTTCTCACCTTTGTGGGTTAGGGGTCTTTTGGAGTTACAGGGGGGTTCACCCAATCAATGCCCTTTGAGTGATTTTCATGATGGCTTCAAAGTCTTTATTCTTACCTTGGGGTTCACACCTTCTGGCTCGCTTTTTTTTGTTTGGCTATTGATACACCACCCATGATACAAGCTCTTTTGAGAGCACCACACTTGCCTACTAAAGGCACCCCCTTCTGGAACCACATTATTTTTTGCATTGGCAGACAGCTGGGACTACAGTTGGTGGTTTGAAGAGCCTCCTGGGCCCAAGTCCATACTTTCTTTATTGACACCACCTAGCACAGACACGAACACGATTCTGATAGCCTTCCATTCTTTTTTGCGACTATTTCAGACATCCTTTTTAGGAACTCACTACTGCCCTTCAGCACATAAGACCTAGGAGTTGAGTTTTTTATTTCTCCTAGGCAATTGTCATAAGTCCTGGGCAACCCCCAGGCAATCCCAATCTGCGGGGTGTCTTTAACTTCCCACTTTGTAGGGAATGGCTTTTACCTCCAAAAACCACCCACTACACCTTGGAACTTCCAGCCGGCATATCCCGGTGGTCCTAGTATGGTTATACAATCTTGGAAGCCCTGGCTCACCCCTAGGCACATTATATTTTTGAGGATTGGCAGTGATTATTTTTCTTGGCTGAAAAGGAGGGGAGGTCTGGAGGCATCATCTGAGGGAGGTGTGATAGACCGGTTGACACCGGGATAGTTATCCACACCCCAGTCTATACACCCATGTACCCACTAAGCATGGCGGAACACTTGAGGAGGAGGATCAAACCTGTGGATACATTGGGTGGAGTGATTAGCTGCTGGGGAGGGCTTTTTTTATGCTGGAGTTTTAGCGAGACAGCGAGTGGGCTGTTAATAATGTATTTGTGGCAGGTGGCCAAGAGGTGGATTTCTTTCAGGGGGCCCTTAGCTGGGGGGAGTATCTCATGCCAGACAGCTAGATATGATTAAGTTCATGAAATGGGGCTTACCCCTGGGCTTGCTAGAATGAAAATTAGGTTTAACCATGGCCCCCCTCACTCCAGAGGGAAAAAGACACCAGCACCAGCTTATAGATAGCATACTACAGAGAGCACAAATTATCATGAATGTTGGTAGATCACATATCAAGTGGTAGTTTAAATTTAAAATGTATTTCGTAGTTACATTTTCTTGCTAAGATACATCACTTTTTGCCACAGCACAGCCACAGATACCTCCTAGGGTATGAGAACTTTGCGGACAGGAGTGTACTGAAAAATTCAGTGAAGCAGTCTGTAATAAACGCTGAGAAGGTGGCGTTTGGGGTTCTTTCCACAATATTTCTTGCCAAACTGGCATTCGGAATACTAGGGGCTTGGCACAAACCACTCAGTCTGGCTTCGGAGTACCAGTATCTTTCATCGCTGGTCCCACTTTTAGATCCGTTGCACTATAACTCACCCTTATCTTTTTCTGGCCCAAAAAGGGATAACTAAGCAGATAGTCTAGTCTCCTTCGGGGAAATTTTGGAGGGGCACTTTGCTGCCCCACTAGCAACCAGCCTCGTTCAGTCTTCCCCAACCAACCCCCTTCAGTCTTTCTTCCCTCAACCAACTCCTACAGTAGCCATTTCCCGCAACTTCACCTACACAATCTTCCACTTCAAAAGATATAACCTAACCTCAATGGCTGAAGAAGCGAAAAGCCTGGCTTCCTCCGCCGCTAATCTCACCGTCTCTGAGACTGTCAACACCAGTTTGTTACCCTTTGTTACCGTGTTTTTAAATTGAAATTCGGTCCATTGTTCTTCTTGAAAGTAGGCAACTAACCCTTTATAGTATTTATCGATGAGGATATCGGTATTGACGCCCCTGAGACTCCTGGAACAGAGGAGCAGCCTTTCAGCACCCTCATCGGTGCTATGACTCATACCTATAAATCTCAACCTGATGCAAAATTCCGAATTCGCAAGAAACCAACTGGACCTGAGGATAAGACTCCACATGCCTATGCCCCTGTTGCAAAGGCAGCTTTGAAGAAGGCTACGAACCTTCACCTAGCCAATCTCAAAAAGGAAGCAAAGAAGGCAGAAATGAGTGCCAAAGAACTGGAAGCGAAGGCTGCTAAGGATGCTCACCTGGAACAAGCTAAGAAGGTTATTATTGTCGAAGATGCCTCTAAGCCTAAGGCTGTTTCCATTAAACTCAGAGATACTGTCAAGCACCGGAAGGCGAGGGTTGTTGTTCGTGGTTGGGTTCACCGCCTGAGGGTTCAGAAGAACCTGGTTTTCATTACACTTCGTGACGGCACTGGATATTTGCAGTGTCTTTTGTCTGGGGATCTTACCAAGACTTATGACGCTCTTACCCTAACAGTAGAGACTACTATTGCTATCTACGGAGTAATATCACCAGTTCCGGAGGAGAATCACGCTCCAGATGGTCATGAGCTGCATGCAGATTATTTCACCGTTATCGGTAAAGCTCCCGGGGGTGATGATACCATCTCTAACATTGTAGCCCCGAACGCCGATCCTCAAACAAAATACGATAACAGACATCTGGTCATTCGTGGAGACGTAGCTAGCTCTGTGCTAAAAGTTAGAGCATCTGTTCTACGATCATTGAGAAAGAGTTATGAGGATTTGGGATTGCTAGAGGTTACACCACCTTGCATGGTTCAAACTCAGGTTGAAGGTGGTAGCACACTTTTCGAGTTCAACTATTATGGCGAAAAGGTAAATTCAGGCTCTGCACGGCCGCTATTCGAAGCTAATTGATCCACACTCTAGGCCTATTTGACTCAATCGTCCCAATTATATCTCGAAACTTGTCTTCCATCTCTCGGTGACGTTTTTTGTGTCCAAGAGTCTTTCCGTGCAGAGCATTCCCTCACCAGGAGGCATCTTAGCGAATACACCCATATCGAAGCAGAATTGGCTTTCATTACTTTCGATAATCTCCTTAGCCATCTTGAGGAACTTATCTGCCGCACAATTGACTACACCCTTGCCGATCCTCTTATTAAGGGAAGAATCGCGGAGCTCAATCCGAAATTCAAAGCTCCTGCGCGCCCATTCATGCGTATGACATATGCGGATGCGATTAACTGGTTGGTTGAACACAACATCCCCAACGAGGAAGGTGAACCTCATAAATTTGGTGATGATATTGCAGAGGCTGCCGAGCGCAAAATGACAGACATCATCGATAAGCCTATCTTCTTGACCAAATTTCCTGTAGAAATCAAGGCCTTCTATATGAAGAAAGATCCTGCGGACCCCAGGGTTACCGAAAGCGTTGATTGTCTCATGCCCGGTGTTGGTGAAATCGTCGGTGGCAGTATGAGAATGGAGAATCTCGAGGAACTCATGGGCGCTTATGCAAGGGAAGGGATTTCCCCAGGCCCCTACTACTGGTTCACCGATCAAAGAAAGTTAGTTGAACCGGTATAATCCCCTATTCTATCACACGATTAACGATTGTGCACAGGTATGGTACTTCCCCTCATGGCGGATATGGTATCGGGCTCGAGCGCTTCCTCGCGTGGATGTGTAACCGCTACACGGTTAAGGAGTGCTCTCTTTATCCTCGCTGGACCGGGCGTTGCACCCCTTAAAAAAACAAAAATTTCATTCTTTCCACCAATGGATTCTCTCGGGTTGATGAGCCACTCTTTATCTTCATTTCCTAGTCCAATGGTAGGAGTTGTTTTCCTTTTTGTCTTTTTTTCCATTTTTTTCCAGGGTGGAACAATTGCGGGACTTAGAAATTACTATGTTAAAACGATACCAATCTCAGATGATATAGTGTAAATTCATAGTGATACCTCTTCTTGCCAATGTCTTGCCAATGTGAATCGGTATTGATCTCATGAACTAGTGAAATGTATCTAGATTCATTGACTCTCACTCGGCTTATTGGATGGTTATTGGCCAAAGGTCGAGCGCGAAGTTGGAGATTGAGGATGAAGTGAAGACGAAGCAGCATAGGCAGATACGGGGAGGTATATACTGACGGTAAAGAGGGTTATTTTCTTGTATCCTTCTATTCCCCCGGTGCCAGACACCGCACTATTAACCCTTATCCGCATATGTAGTGTCCAGATACGAGCACTTTGATTGCACTCTGAGCATCAAAGAGTATTCTATGGTGTGCTAGATGGAAATGAGTCAACCTCTCTCCTGAGTCTAGGCAATTCTATCTCCGATCCATATAGCACCAGGGAGAACAAAAACTTCGCTACCCTTACGGTGTAAGTAAACACCACCGTCACCTTTCCCTTTGCCGTAGCATTATCCCAACAAGCTAGCTGTGGAATTAGAGCATATGGCACTACCCCACAAACTCTTCCCTTCGCCGTAACCCAAAACACGTTAACTATCCAGACACCGTGCATCACAGTATAATATGGTGTCCCACAGCTTGAAAATTCTCGTCTTTGTGTAGAAGCACCTTTCTCGGCGCGAATAAGGCAGGTTGAAGCCGGGCTGGTGGGGAACTGGAACCTTTTAGGAACCTTTAAACTGTATAGTAACCATAGAAGTGGTTGGGCTCTCGCGTGTGATCTGTTGTTGCTGGATAGTACAATACTTTCACGAGTTTCATTTTGGTGGATCGGGGTATATCCTTGTTTAAAGACTGTATTTACTTTACTTGTATTGCTGGTAGAGTACGATCTCCGGCTCCACAAAAATCCGATTCCTGCAAAGGAAAGGCGTTCTGCTGGTCCGAGCTCGTTGATGGGACCCAACTTCTAGCGGCAAGGCATCTCCCGTATTGGTATTAGGGAATAGACCTCCGGAAAGTCCATATTACCCACTTCAATACTGATACCGTACTTCAAAGACATAACACCTATCCGAACTTTCTCTATGAGACAGAAAGACTGCGATAATATGATATGAGACCACCCAACACATTTCCTGGGTCTTTCCTCAGCGGCGCGGAAACCCCCCCAGCCTCCGCCGGCTACACTCGGCTGCTATCTTCACCTGCAAAAAGTTGGCCAACTGCGAATCCATCCGATCCCATGGAGGTCTTCGTACGATAGCATCATTGCGACAAGGTAACATCACTCACTTTCTGGTATTTTCAATCGCGTCTACCGCGCATACGGTACAGAGCACAAAGGTCATAGCAACTGTTTCAGATAACTTGCAACGAGATTTGGAAACCTTTTGGAATTTGTGCTGTGTAACAGAGACATTGAATGAGACAGGTGGAGGTCAACAGATTGTCCGGTACAGATAATACCTGTAAAGACTTGCGATGCGGCAAGGATATGAAAACCGGGAATAAATGCGACATTGTGGGGATCACCAACGGTTGCGATAACGATAGGGTGGGTTGGAGAGTGATCTGAGGCAGCTTGCTTGCGGCCACATTTTCATTTTTTATTTTTTATTTTTTATTCGCAGGTTTTGCATTGTGAGTGCGTACGCTACGAGATGAGTACTTGTACCAGTCGGTCTCTCCATTGTTTTTGAAGTCGTAATAATGAAGGAAAATGGGCATTTGTTGTTTGCCGCTGTGGTACTTCACACACTGTCTTTTTGGTTCTATTCATATAGAGCTTGATATTTTTGAGAGGTCTATAAGTAGGGTATTACTTCTAGACCTCTCTGCATATCATTCGCTCTTTCATTACCTTTTCCAGAGCGGTTAGCTCGATTCACTTGACTTTATCTATCTATAATGAATACGCTTAGCCTGCATCCAGCCCTAAAGCAGTATATTCGTCCTCCGACGTATACCCCTTCAGCGACGCCCGAGCCACCATACGGTGGAACAGGGGAGTGCCCTAACGATCTTCATAACGTGGAATGCAATGAAATTCTGGCCCAGTTCAATGACACTGGTTTAGAGACCCTTCGGAAGATTCTTCAAAACAACAACATGCAGGATCTCCAAAATTGCCTGGATAGAGTTGCGGATACATATGCGGATTTGAAGACACTGCAATTTGCTGCCAAGGCTACCGAGAATAAAAAGCTGAACGGTAGGGGTATCATGGGACTATATTTGAAAGGCTGTCACTAACTTTCGTGGTCCTAAGCAGGTGACATGGGCCAAGAACTTGAGACCAACTCAGTCTTCACCAAGGATTCTTCATTGATCTCTGATATCGATAACGGGTCTGGCTGGTCTCCCGAACAGAAGGAGTCATTCCTGCCATCTGGCAATGATCCCATCACCATATCTAAGCAACTATCTCCGGAAGCTTTATCCATACTCAACATCTCCAAGAACCCCCTCCAAGGCCTCTCATCTCCGCAAACCTCAACCACAATAACCAATAACCTTACCACCCTCCTTCTCGCAGGAAACATCCTCTGCACAAGATTCATCCCCTCCCGCTCCATCTGTGTCGTAAACATCTCCCCAACATTGACCGTCAAAATCCACATTTCGGGAGAAAATCTGGACCATTTAGACCTAATCGAGTACATCAGGGGACAAAACCGCAACATCCCTGTTTCCGAAACCCATGGCGTGCTGCGTATTGGATCAAGGGCATACGTCTTCATGAGACATATTCCTGGTAAAACCCTTCACGAATCATGGCCTGCCCTCGAGGATAAACAGAGGATGCACATTTCTGGAAAGCTCTCAGAGATTTTATCTTCCTTGAGGGAGATTGAGTACGTGCCTGGTGCTCCAATGGGCTGGAATGGAATGGTAAAGGATTGGCGGCAGATCACTCGCGTTGGGTATAAAATCCACTCGGAAACAGAGTTCAACGATTTCCTCCTATTCAATCCTCCGAAATCTATCTCAAGAAGTGAATCCTCACGCTTAAAAGCTCTACTATCAACGCCTCACAGAATAGTCCTGTCGCACGGAGATTTCCATCCAGGGAATATCATGATCGATCCAGACAGCTTGGAAGTAGTCGCCGTGATAGACTGGGAGTTCGGAGGATGGTATCCGGAGTATTGGGAGTTTGTAAAGGCCATGGAACCAGGGCCGTGGGAGGATTGGTGGCAGTGGTTCCCCAGGTGTACGGCGGGGTACGAGCGAGAGTGGGGGGTTGATATGGTTTTGGATAGAGTTTTGGGATATGGTGTTGTGGGGACAGTAGAGATGATGATTGGCTATTGATGGTTGGTGTAATGTTTAGTTCCAGCACTAGCTTTCTCTCACTAATTGTGGCTAAAATTCTTTTCAACCATATTTTCTACCTATCGCGATTTTCTGTAAGTTTTCGAGCTCATAAACGTATTGATTGATGTTCAAGAAGGGAGTAACGAAGTCAAGTGTTTGAGTTCGAACTCCCTGAGGTCACAAGTGCGAGACACAAGTTTCCTCGAAAAAGCCCGAAAGAAACCCGAGCCATCATAGCATAGATTAAGACGATCGGACCCATTTTATTCCCAGCAAGAACCCAGAATAACAGTACCAAACAGACAGAGAATCAATAAAGATAATCGAGGAACTTGTAACTCGTCAGTTAGGAAACTCTGGACTAGAACAATGTTAAGGCGCCTGGGGAGATCTTGGGAAACATTCCTGCTCGGGTAGCTGGGGTGGTTCTCCAAAAGGGAGGTTCTTCATTCCATAGGATTAAGCTTTCGATATTGGATGCACATGGGAGGGTACTTGTATAACAGGTAATTCCCCATCGGTATGCTCGTAGCGTTTGTACCTGCAACTTAATCCAACGCCCTGGCTTATGCAGGTCCCGATATTTGAGGCAATGCCAGAAAATCCGGTATATGAGTGACCGAGCTTGTGATAGTCCATAGCCTGATAGTTTACTCGCGCGTCTTTGCCAAGAAAAACGCGCGAGTATATCCAAGGGAAAGATCACCAGCCCCGTTTGTCCAGGGTCGTGCTTACAGTGAGAGTTTTAAAACTTTTTTGACTTGGAACATGTAAGCTGTTCATTCTGTTAGTGTTGCTAGTTACCGACTACATATATTGTGCACTTTTCCTTCTCTAAACTATTCAATGTGTTGAGTTGAGGCTTGTGATTCGCTGTAAGTTGACCCAAGAGTCTTGCTCCTCGCAAATTTCTACTAGTAATTGAGGTATTAGTCTCGTTTACCGAGTGACTATTTGTGATACCGAGGTGTGAGGTACTCGTGCCTCCGAGCCAAGAATTGGCATCCCGTTTTTGCCCATTCTATGGATCTATAGTAGCTATTCCGAAAAGGGCGCCAATTCTTGGCGCGGAGACACAAGGAGAGAAAAAAGGAACAAGGCATGGCCATCTGCTCCTTCACACTCTTTAAACACCGAAACAAACTGAAGGCAATAAATTCCCAAGCGGGCCTCAATCATGAATGGTTGATGAGAACAGAAGGAGTCGAAGTTAAGTTAGGTGCTAAAGACTGGCACACAAAGTTACCGATATGGACATTCATGAAAATCTACTCCGGTCCGAGGAAAGGCGATGGAGAGAGTCTTTCACTCTTGACAAGAAGGCAGGGTGAAACCTCGGCTGGCGGAACACGCTACCGGTAACGGAGCAAGCCAGTGCTGTAAAATACTCACAGAAACACACCAATCATCCGCTTTCACATGGTGCTGTGCAACAAACCTTTTTGGCGTCACATGTCATTAAGCTTCCCCAGAGCCCAGACCCGCGCCCTCGTCCGCTGAGAGCTTCCCCAGACTATTTCTATCGCCTCTCCACTTCTCTACCTCTTTCTTTTCCTCCCTCCATTCCTCCTCACATTGTCTGCCTCTCTTAAAAAAAACTCTGCATCTACCACTTTTCTGTTTGTTTTAAAATCGTTAGTTATCGTAATGTCTGGTTAGTTGTTCGCCCTCTACCCTTATATTCTTTGTACTAGGGTTCTCAAGCTGACTCGGTTCCAGCCTCAGCTCGCCTTAACCAGATCACAAAGCAACTTGCTCCGCGCAGCAAGTCAGCTCGCGACAGCCTTCTCGAGAAGCATGCCGATGATGTACGCTACAATAGTCCCTGGTTATTGTAATAGAAGGAGAAGGTTTTAACAAAAAAATTTAGGTTGTTGTAACATGTGCTCTACGAACGGCTTTGACAAAGGGTGGACGTGGTGGTTTCAAAGATACCCCCGCACAAGACCTGTTAGTCGGTGTTCTCAAGGGGCTCATTGAGCGCTCCGGAATCAACCCGGCCGTCGTTGAGGATGTTGCCGTGGGAACTGTGCTCGCCCCCGGTGGTGGTGCTACCGAGTCCAGGGCGGCTTGTTTGGTTGCTGGGTTCCCGGTTGAAACCGCCGTATATTCGCTGAACAGGCAATGTTCCAGCGGTTTGGTTGCGTGTGCCAATATTGCCAACGCGATCCGTGGTGGACAAATCGATGTTGGTGTCGCGGCTGGTGTTGAGAGCATGAGCACTCAGTATGGGTATGTTGCTCCGACCCGGGTTCCCGCGATTGTTACTAACATTTCGATAGCCCTGGCGCTGTTACCGAATTCTCTGACCTCCTCGACAGCCACGTTCAGGCCAAGAACTGCAAGGTACCCATGGGTGTACTTTCAGAGCAGATGGCCAAGGACAGGAACATTCCTCGAGCAAAGCAGGATGCTTTCGCCGCTGAATCATTCCAGAAGGCCGAGAAGGCCCAAAAGGCTGGTCTCTTCGTTGAGGAGATTTACCCCCTCGAGGTCAACTTTGAGGACCCCAAGACTGGCGAGACCAAGCGCATTGTTGTTGACAAGGATGATGGAATCCGCCCCGGAATGACGGTAGAGAGTTTGTCTAAGATCCGCCCTGCCTTCGCTAAGGACGGTTCTATCCACGCTGGAAACGCATCTCAGATCTCCGATGGTGCCGCCGCCGTTCTTCTCATGCGTCGTAGCACTGCCGAGAAGCTCGGACAGAAGATTATCGGCAAATTTGTTACATCGGCAATCGCTGGTGTTGAGCCATTGTTGATGGGTATCGGTCCTTGGGCCTCCATCCCCAAAGTGTTCTCAAAGACCGGTCTCACCAAGGATGATGTCGACATTTTCGAGATCAACGAGGCATTCGCTTCTCAGTGCTTGTGGTGTGCGGAGGAGTTGGGCTTGGATAAAGCCAAAATCAACCCCAAGGGAGGAGCCATCGCTTTCGGTCATCCTCTTGGATGCACTGGTGCCCGCCAGGTCTCAACTCTAATGACTGAGTTGAAGAGGACGGGCGGAAGGATTGGATTGACTTCCATGTGTATTGGAACCGGAATGGGAATGGCTGCTATCTGGGTTGCGGAGTATTAGGTGGATTTTTTGGGGGAATAATTAGATTTTTTTTTTTCCGTTACGAACTGGAAGTTCTTGTATAATAAATACCATTGGATTATGATTATTTTACCTTTTTTTTTTTACTGGAATGTGGGAGTATGCAGCTGTGAAATTAACGTCCGTAGGTTATTACCAAACTTGGTACTTCAATCTGATTGGATATTTAACCCATGACTGCGTTCCGATCAAAGTGATTCCATGGTACCGCTCCAAGCGCATTTAAACTTCAATGTATGATATCAAGACTCTTCCACCGATGATCCTTCACTCAAAACAACCGAAAACAGCAGTGCTGATCCTAAGCAAACCCCCACAGGATCGGAGCTGAGACAACCAACCCTCCCTCCCAACACCCTCAAATCTTCCCGACGAGTGAGAGCCCATGCAAGGCGGCAAGAGGCGTAGACAGCCTACCAAAAAGATTGAGTACCGGTAAGCAAATAACTCACGATGTCATCATTTCGAAAAAAAGTAGATCTGGGACAGTCCGAGCGTACCGGCACTTGTACAGTACAGTCGCACCTCGTTATAACGAAAGCCAGGAAGACAGATTTTTCTTTTCGTTATAACGAGATTCCATTATAGCGAATAATGGGGGGTTTGTGAATATTAGTAAGCAAATGGTAAGGGAGGAAAGAGGGAACTGGATCCCTTGTTTACTCATGGATTTCACAGCTTTGAAGTGTAAAAACTCTCACCAAAGAGGCATCATAGACCAGTAGATGTTTAAGAGAGGTGGTAGAACATAAGATTTTTACAACCCCCGAGAAGTCTGGTCAAGAACTGGAAGAAATCTTCTACTCGTACATCCACACCCATATAGCACGGGATCCACAAATCAAGGGAGATGATGGAGGTTGGCTCAGCCAAACATGCACAAAATTACACCTTTAGTCAGCACCTTTTCCCTTATAGCGAGACCAATTTGTATGTGGGCAGGGGGGTAAAATCTAAAAATTCTTTACAGATTCATTATAGAGTGTTCTCCACTATGTATTTCGTTATAACAAGGAAATTTGTATGGGGAATTTGAGCTCCGAAGGCGGGTTTCGTAATAGCGAATTTTTCAGTACAAAGAGGTCCATTATGTAACCTAGTTTCATTCTAGCAAGCCCGGGGTTAAGCCCCGTTTCACGAACTTAATCGTATCTAGCTGACCGGCATGAGATACTCCCCCCAGCCAAGGGCCCCCTAAAAGAAATCCACCTCCTGGCCACCTGCCACAAATACATCATTAACAGCCTGCCCGCTGTCTCGCTAATCCTCCAACACAAAAGAAACCCTCCCCAGCAGCCAACCATCCCCCGACCGTATCCGCAGGTTCGACCCTCCTCCTCGGGTGTTCCACCACACTCGGTGGGCACACGGGCGTATAGACCTGTTGTCGTACAGCCGACCGGTTCTCAAGCGGCCAACTATATCGGGCGTACTCGCACCACTGCAACGAACAGGATAACACCTCCGGATCTCCCCTCCTTTTCAGGCCAGAAAACAGCCCCCGCCAATCCCCATTGGTATTTGCCTGGGGGTGAGCCAGGACTTCCGCATTGTGTAACCACACCAAGGCTGCCGGGATACGCCGGCCAAAAGCTCCGAGGTGTGGGTGATGATTTTGGGGGTCAAAGCCATCCCCCCAAGGGAGGAGGTGAAGACACCCCTCGTGTTGGGTTGCCTGGGGGCCGCCCAGGACTTACGATAGTTGCCTAGGAGAAATAAAAAACTCAACTCCTAGGTCTTACGCGCCGAAAGGCAGTTGTGGGTCCCTAAAAAGGGCGTCTGGAACGATCGCAAAAAAGAATGAAAGGCTATCGGAATCGTGTTCGTGTCTGTACTAGGCGGTGTCGATAAAGAAGGTATGGACTCGGGCCTCGAGAGGCTCCTCAAACCGCGAACTGTAGTCCCAGCCGTCTGCCATCGCAAAAAAGAATGTGGTTCCAGATAATGGTGCCTATGAGGAGGCAAACGTTGGTGCTCTAAAGAGAGCTCGTATCATGGGCGGCGTATCAATAGCCGAAACAAAGGAAAGCGAGCCCGAGGGGTGTCGAATATCGAGCAAAACACCGAAGATTAACATCTTGTAGCCAAGGGTAAGAATAAAGACTTTGAAGCCATCGTGAAAATCGCTCAAAGGGCGTTGATTGGGTGAACCCCCCTGCAACCCCGCAACAGCCCTAACCCACCAAGGTAGGTAGGTCCATTATTTAACCATTTCCATTCTATCTAGCCCGGGGGTAAGCCCCGTTTTACGAACCTAATCGTTTCTAGCTAAGCCGGCATGAGATACTCCCCCCAGCCAAGGGCCCCCTAAAAGAAATCCACCTCCTGGCCACCTGCCACAAATGCATCATTAATGACCCGCTCGTCATCCCGCAAACACTCCCCCACAAAAGAAACCCTCCCCGAAACCAAGTAACCGGTGATCTAGAGTTCTCCGGAGCAGGGCTACACAGGGCCCCCCAGTGCCGACTAGTCCCCCATAGAACCCCCCAGCAAGGCTTTCAAGAGGCCGCCCCCTATGGGACTCAAAGGAGTCTCCCCATAACGGTCTGAAGGTGGTGAAGAAGCGCCGGCTCGCAAAGGCGAAATAAGGTGTCGTCGAGATTAATGCCGGAATATAGTTGATTGCGGTGCCGAAGTTGCGTCACACAGCCAGAAACAAGGTCCCAAATCTCCCCGTGTGCCTGGGGGTGAGCCAGGGCTTCCGAATTTGTGTAACCACACCAAGGCTGCCGGGATACGCCGGTCAGAAGCTCCGAGGTGTGGGTGATGATTTTGGGGGTCAAAGCCATTCCCCGCAAAGTGGGAAGGTGAAGACACCCCGCGGATTGGGATTGCCTGGGGGTTGCCCAGGACTTACGATGATTGCCTAGGAGAAATAAAAAACTCAACTCCTAGGTCTTACGTGCCGAAAGGCGGTAGTGGGTCCCTAAAAAGGGCGTCTGGAACGTTCGCAAAAAAGAATGAAAGGCTATCGGAATCGTGTTCGTGTCTGTGCTGGGCGGTGTCGATAAAGAAGGTATGGACTCGGGCCTCAAGAGGCTCCTCAAACCGCGAACTGTAGTCCCAGCCGTCTGCCATCGCAAAAAAGAATGTAGTTCCAGATGGGGGTGCCTGTACGAGGCGAATATTGGTGCTCTAAAAAGAGCTCGTATCATGGATGCCGTATCAATAGGCGGGTACCAAAGAAAAACCGGGCCCAAGGGGTGACGATATCTAGCAAATCACCTAACAAAAAGTTGTAACCGAGGGTAAGAATAAAGACTTTGAAGCCATCGTGAAAATCGCTCAAAGGGCGTTGATTGGGTGAACCCCCCTGCGACCCCGAAACAGCCCTAACCCACCAAGGTAGGTAGGTCCATTATAACGAGGTGCGACTGTACTCGCGCGGCCGAATTGAAGCCGGACACTTTGTGTGGGAACTAGCACCTTAGGTGTCCGGCTTCAACTCGGCCGCGCGAGTACAAGGGTCAGGGATAAAATGGTGGTACGGTAAACAAGTGTTTACTACGGAGATACATGTGATGAAGCTATTTCGCAGTGGCAAAAAAGTAATCAAAGGTACTGGGGAGCGCCAATTTCGATTGCTTAAACTTGTAGAAACAAGGACTGCCGCAGAGCGTCATGAATGGGCGAGGGGAAATGCACTCCAGAGAAATACCGTAAAAACTGAAATAAACGAACAATGTGCTACGTCGTTAAAGTTACCCCCTCTGGTAAGGCCTGGTGTTTCTTTTGTTTTTTTTTTTTGTCTCTCAGAGGGGGCCGAGCAGCTCTTTCTTTGCTGTGTTTTTCGCCCCTTTTCCAGAGTTAGGGAATTCTCGACTGCATGGCACATTGCCCGTTTATTACAGTCCTTACGATATTTTACAATGGAATTGCAGGGTAACTTTGATTTTTGAAAAATTGCGGAATAAATCCACACGTAATGTGAGTGATTTTTCGTGATGGTGGATTTCACCTTTTTTTTTTTTTTTGGTCACATTCTACTATTATGGTAATCCCAACCCACCGAGTCTGGCTGCGGGTAAGGGATCTGAAGGGGGGGGCAGACTATATGGTTGGGCTTCGCCCCGATGTTTTATGGGAGGGAGGTTGAGGAGATAATGAAAAAATGAGAGATAAGTGGGTGTGGTGGAGGAGAGGTTGTTGCAAAAGCACGGCTGAGGTTACAAGTAACTGGGGCCATGACTGTGTATTAACAAGTATTTTGAAAGTATGGCCAAAGGTTATCTTTCTCTTCTTCTGTACTCTATTTTATCTTTTCTCATCACCGTAATTGTTGACACCCCTTCTCTCTTCTATATCTTTTTAATAGGTTCTTTGTCGTTGAGTTTCTTGTTTTCTCTTTTTCATTTCTTGATTTCCTTTAGACATCTCTTATTTTCTCGTTCTTTCTATGGTGCATGCAACTACTTTGTGAATCATATTTTTAAGCCCCACTACACATTCCTGGTTGCGCTATACCACTAATTTTCAACAAAATCAACATCAACACCCTTGCTCTGTACCACTTTTTTACGCCTGTACCTTGTATGCATTTATGGTGCTGTTGTGCGAGTACGAGCACTGGAGGAATGTACTTATCACAATACAGTGCACTGACGTCAATGCATGGGATATCACTCAGTGGGCCAGCTAGCTAGCAGCAGCATATATAACTTCCTCCCCCAGAAAGCGCACTCTACAATTCTTCAAACCCAGGCTAACGCTACTCTACCAACCGCACAAACATATCGGGAAGAAATATCTTACAAATGCCTTCTACCTAAAAAATCGCCGGAATGTCGGACCCCAACGCCCCCTTCGACCCTGCTATCTCCAACCCCTACGCCCGCCCCGGCGAAGTAGTCCCTGACTCTGTCACTGAAGATACGAAATTGGGTGACTCTGACGAACAACTCGGCCCGTGCCTCCCGCCTTCCACCTTCGCTTTCGTGGGCAATGGTGTTAACGGTGATGCAGCGCGCGATGAAGAAGTGATGAACAAAGACAATATCACGGATACAAAGACGCGCGGTGGCGGGAAGGGGCTTGGCGTTGACTATAGGGAGCAAGGTGATAGCGAGGGGTTGCCGGCGAGGGGGATATGGGGAGTAGTGGTTTGAGGACGGGGAGTCTGTAGGTTATTGGAGGGATGGTGATGGGAATAGCGGGGAGAGCAGCGGGGGGTTGGTACTGGTGGGACTGCATGGTTTGGAATTTATACAGTTATCCGTGGTGGTGGTTCATGGAATGCTTTGAGGGAATATGTTGACCAGTTTGCAAAATACGAATTGGGTTGAAAAATAATCTGCGCTATGGCGATTCTTCGGAAGCTTCATTCGAGATTGTACAAACTTTGTCATAATAAACCTTGAAGGAGAAAAAAAACCTTTCGATGTTCCTTTTTTTCTTCTTTTCTGTTCCCGAGGCGCATGCTCCAAAGACCCTTCCGCTGTATGAGTTCTGATACAAGTAGCCAGGCGCGAATTTAAGCGTAGAGGTTGGTGAGGGAATGTGTTTGTACGGTACAGATGTGAGGACTAAATGTGAGGAAGGTATGGTGTACCCCAGATTCACTGCCATCCTGGTTTTAAAAACCGAGGATAGTTGTAGGAGAGGGTACAGTATAGTCGACGCTGTCGTTCCGAGAAGGACAGCGGCGGAGAGATGCGAATTTCAAGATCAACTAGTCTGGCGTCAGGGTCCCCGGAGATGGGCCGAGCAATTTCTTTTATATTTGGCTAACGTCCTCACTGAAAACATGTGTGTTTTTGCTTTTCACCTCGTAGTCTGGTGTGGTGGTCCTTTCCCCGCAAAGGGCCAAAAACATTAAACGAGTGAGAAGGAATGATTAGGTTTCGCCCAATCATATAGTTTGCCTCCCTCTTCAGATTCCTTCTAGCAGCCAGATTTGGTGGGTTAGTGTTACCGTAATAGTAGAAGTTGGCCAAAAAAAAAATTCTATTGTAAAATATTCCTCTGGAGTGCATTTCCATCGCCCATTCATGACGTTCTGCGGCAGTCCTTGTTATTACGGTATAATCTTGAACCCGGCCGGACGAAGTTAATTATCCAAGGCTGGGTAAATCTAGATACGGCAAAATCTTGTGAAATCCACTATCTCTAGCAGCCCTGTAATATCCGGATCCAGGGACTAAAAGCTCCTGAGAATTAGTAGCGTTTTCCTAAAGTGGTATAAAATCAGCTCTCAGAGCGTGTTGGATCTCAATAACTAGTATTCGCAATTTTGTTAACCTATCAAACTAAACCCAGGTGGGCCGACGGGCTGACTTACTGATACCCGGTACTGTGGAGGAAAAATTATGTAACACTAGAGTTGGGTGGTAAACCCCATGTTGTAGCTAGGGCTTAATGGCAGTGACTTTTGTTTCCTAGCTAGTTTGTTTTCAGGGTTAGGGCACGTGACTAGTGCAGCCCTGTGGGGCTGCTTGGGAATTTTCTGTGGTAGTTGTCAACCAATCATCAGACATCCGCAGACAACAGCAGCCGAGGGCCACAAGAGAGACGTCCCCAGAGAGGGACACCGAAGACAGAGAAGAGCATCGAGAACCGCAGCAGAACAGATACAGCAGAGAATTCGGGAGTTTGATAGTTTTCCTCTTTTCTTTTTTTTCTTTTTTTCTTTTCTTTACATTTTTAGTTTTACGGTCATAGTTTGAGAGACAGAAAAGTATTCCTGGACAGTGGGAATTTTATTCTCTTGCATTTGGTTGTTTTAGCACATTGGGAACTAGTAGTAGAGAGAGAGAGTGACCGAGCTTCGTGCCAACCCTCAGCATAAAGAACCGAAAAGCCTTCCCTTCCGGAGGGAGAGGTCTACAGTACGGTAGTGGAGTTCACTAGATTTTACGGTATCACATATTCTGAAGATGAATTCAACCAACTTTACCATATTATTGGGCGAAACCCAATCATTTCACTATTTTCATTTCCGGGTTAGGGTTTACAATATTATTACGAGCCAAAAAAAAAAAAAGAAGATAAAAACACACCCCTGCAAGTTTTGCTTGGCACCAATAATTATAAGATAAAAATGTTTGAGAAGGTTAGAGACTAAGGAGCACATTAGTAGTGGGAGTATGGGAGTACGGGGGTGAACTTTGTTCCTTGAGTCTTGATTGCATGATATTTGAACTTGGATACCAATCTTGGGCGCATTTCACTAGCCCCCCAATCATGTCTCATAAGACATTCCCTGTTATTCACAAATTACCACAAGCCCCACTAGCCAAAAAAATCTGAAGAAAAAACTTTGTATTTTATTTTAGGGATGGAGAGCAATGACCCGTTTTCAGAGACTCGATATTACGCAATATAAATATGTCAATTAAAAATCGAAACCAAAAGCAATGATAAATCCAGTTATCATACAAATAAGAATGTCTGTAGGCCAGCTACCCAATGGTGGCCAATTTCATAACCGAAAAGCCCACCCTCAAGAAGTGGTCTCTAAAAAGATCATTGGGGATGGGCATCCTCATGGCCACCCTCACCCTCCTCAACATACCTCGCATCCTTTTTCTTCCTCCGACTATCAATCTCCTTCCTTCGACCCTCAATCTCCTTCCTTACACCCCTCCAAAACTTAAACCACTTCCCAGTAACCATTGCCATCCGGGAAAAATCCGCATCAAAAGTCCAGCCGGCGCCACTGGGCTTCAAGTAAAAATACTTGTTCTGAGCGGTATTCAGGAATACTTTCACGTCCCTCTTCAATTCTCCAACCTTCCTTTGAGTTTGATCATCCAGGTCAGTTAACTTTGCAATGCAGATCTGAGCGTGCATGCGCCGGACAGATCTTATAAGTTTTCTACCTTGGTTGTGTGTGTAGTTAACTGTTGGTCCTGCTATAACTACTGGGGAAGAGGAGGCGAAGGTCATCTGACTGGTCAAGGCGGAACTGGGCAGGGGTGTTCTTGGTAGGGGGGCGGAACTAGAAGACAACGAAAGAAAACTAAGAGGGGCTAGTGGTCTAAGTGCCGACCCTGGGCTGGCTGAAGGATCGGGTTTATAAAACATATGGGAAGGGCTTGTAGTAAGCCCAACGTTACCACTCTTGGGGCTGACGGGACTGGAGGTGCGTATGTGACGGTGGGTTTGTGGGGTGGAAGGACGAAGGGCGTAGACACGGCGGCGACGAGGAGTCTCCGAGACTGCAGGGCTATCTGACCTAGGGCTTGAGGGAGCCCCAGGCTTAGATGCGGGAGCAGAAGGACGAATAAATAACATTTGCACATCGGCCATTGGTAAGATTTGAGGGGTTTGGAAGCGTTAGCTGCGTGTTAGTTGAGTGTGCTCGCAGAGTGTGTTTGTGGCCTAGTGGGCTTGTGATTGTCCTGAGTGGGGGCAGGCTAAGGCGTGGTGGTATTTATCTGCGGTTATAATTGACGGGATGAAAGGGCTGAGTTGAATGTATGAGGTAGGACGAGTGATCCAACATGTTTCAAGCTGGCAAGAAGTGTTGGGGTTATTAACTTGATTACTCTTGAAAATCATAAAAAACTAATAGCTGTTAGCAATAAAAGAGTCGGATACATTGCCCTCCCTTCCCGGATCTACCAGTACATCATACTTCAACATTTATGAAAAGATCCATACCCACGCCACCGCACTCGGGTAGGTACGTGGGTGGCCGGACAGCCAGGGATTCCGGAGGCCTGACCGTTCTACCCTCATAGGAAATAAAAGGATGGGTTTGGCATGGAAATTGCTCAAACAAGCAAGAAGCTTTGACACCTCTAATCCCTGGCTGCCCGGTCACCCATGTCCATACCCGAGTAAGAAGCTTGATCAACGGAACATGCCGTGATATCCCATCTGCCCTGGCTTGCAACATCACCAATAGTCACTCATTTTCAAGCGGCTTTTGTCGGGCCGCATCTGTTCATGATCCCGCATGAGTGAGCATTAACTAACGTCTTTACGCCCCTGACGAGATTGCATCCATCGCGGGATTCCTGACTACTGTAATAAATCGCTGATCACTCGGGGAAAGTTGCCTCTAGAGGAAGAAATCTGGTGCAATCTCGTGAGGGGTATGAGGGCGTTAGTGCTTCTAGTCATTCCCGTTCCTTCCAAATAAATTTTCCTTTCCCGCTTTTTTCCTTGCGTTCCGCCTGCCTTTGAACCAGGGGTGCCACAGGGTTGACGGGCGGGAAGGGTCCGCCTCCTCCAAGCAAGGAACAGTGCCGTCCTCACAGCCCCTCGCGAGATCTCTTCCTCTAAAGCCAACTTTCCCCAAGTGATCGGCGATTTATTACGGTAGTCAGGAATCCCGCGATGGATGCAATCTCGTCAGGGGCGTAAAGACTTTACCGGTACTGCACTTGCGGTTTAAGTTGTAGTGGCTTCCCATACGAAGCGTTCCGTGTCACGTTACCTGGCGTTGGCTGCGCCTCAAGACTTCTATCACAAAATGAGCTGCGCCCCACTACACTTCGCCATCTATTTTGATAAATAAGTATCAACTCCAATGGATCTCACTATACTCCAGCGAATCCAAGCACGACGCAGACTCTAGAGTGTACTACTCATCTACACGAACCAGACGTTCTTTTGTTGTTATCCGAAGTCCCTCGAAGAACAGAGAATGTCCTGTGAGCGCCGGCGCGTCAAGTATAGTCTGGGGAATGGTAGAACAAGGACAGCCATTAGCCATATATTTCATCAACCCTCAGCACAAGCGGTGGATACAACTCGCAGTCATTCTGGTGACAGTAGCAGCCCTGATAGAAATAATACAGAAAAAATTAAGGGCTCTGGGACTGCCGAATGGCTGCGATCAGGGTTGGAAGCTGCTGCTGCTGCTAAATTGAATACAGCAAAGCCCTTGGATTCCGCAACGCCCACCGGAGAGAAGACACTAGCAGCCACCGTGTCGGTGTTGACAGGAGACAGTAAAGTTCAAGCAACGTGCTCTACAAGCTCACTAGGTATCCTTAACGTATCGCTTGTCTCGGTATCCGCTGCGTATTCGAACTCATTATGGCAAGAGGCAATGCAATGCCTTCCAGAGAAGGACAGACCACCTTTCGAGCAGGATTCGTATGAGAGAATTATCAATGACGTGTTGGAAAGGACAAGAGAGCAAGAGAAGATTTGTGAAAGACATGCCAGCAAGTTTACCTGGAGAGGTAAAGAATACTATTCTCGTGAGGTCGCTGATAAAATAATTGCGTGGGCCGAAACCTTTATAAGGGTTGGGGACACCGTGATGCAGTATGACCCCGGCCACGCAGCTTTACCGTGGGCTGGAGTTCGATTTATACTGCAGGTGAGTTCACATGAACATAAGCTTGTAAAAATATAATTTAACATGGATAGGTTGCGGTTAACCGCAACCAAGCTATGGGGACCGCCCTCGTGGGGATCGAGCTGGTAACAAACATTATGGCGAGAACCCGCGTGTATGAAGTCTTATATCTGAGCGGAAATGCTGAGCTTAAGATACGGCAAACATTGAAAGCGGAGCTAATTGAACTATACGCTTCAATACTCAAGTTTCTGGCTATGACAAGGATGTACCTTCTGAAAAAAGGTCTAGGTAAGTCGAAACTAGGCGCTCAATATTCCTTCATTTTGTTGACTCACACATATAGAACGAACTATATCGGCAGTCTTCAGCACTGGGGAATTAAAGTCTCAGCTTTCCTCAATCGAGAAGCAAGTTTCGCGGGTATCAGAGACGGCTGCGGTTGCGGAGGGGGAACGTAAGTTTCCGGTTTGTTTTAATGCTAATGGATAGTTCTAATGAGCATTGGATAAATTAGTCCGAGGCTCCCGCGATAAGTTACTAGAAGGTACGTTAGCTATAGTATTGTCTTAGAAGCATGCCTATTGGCTACTAATCTGTGATCAGATATCCTCCGGGATGGAAAAAAAGGGATAGAGGCTATCGAGAATAATTTACGGGGGCTGGATAATCCGATAGGGAGGATTGGCCATAGAGTAGAAGCTATTTACGTGGAAGTTGAAGGTCTTTCGAGCTCAATCAACCCCTTCGCAGCGATATGATCTCTAACTTTGCTAGCTGTGTCGAAAAGAGAAAAAACGATTCAAGATTCTGAAATGGCTTTCTAAAATTGAGTGTTTCTCGCACCATAAGTCGATCCAAAAAGGCATATTAGAGGGTACAGGGCAGTGGCTGATGGAAAGACCGGAGTATAATGAATGGTATTCTTCATTGGGATCAAGTATTCTTTGGTTATATGGAAACCGTAAGTACCTCTCGGTCGTATAGATCGCCTTGAAAGGTCCCTGTTAACAAGATGTTCTCTTGTCGAATATAGCTGGAGCGGGAAAAACGAAACTTATGTGAGGCACTATCATCTCAATTTTTTTTAACGAGTTATTAACAGCAAGTATATAGGTCCATGGTTATCCAACGTCTGATGACTGAGGAAAGCGAGCATCAAGCTACTGCCTACTTCTATTGCTACCGAAATGAAGAGCAACGTCGAGACCCTGGGGAGATATTAGGCGCCTTGTTGAAACAATTAGCTTTGTCCAATGAGGAATTGCCAAAGATTATTGTTTCAGCATATGACAAACAACGGAGGAGAGGCTCTGGAAGTTCGCTAGATATTACTGAAGCTCAAGACTTAATTGCCGAACTCGCAAACACGAAGTCGAAAACTATTTTTCTCATTGATGGATTAGACGAGGTTGATAAAATAAGGCGTAAGGAACTTCTTGATGCGTTAAAATCAATCATAGAGAGTACTTCCCAAGTTGTCAAGATCTTTTTGTCGAGCCGAGACAACAAGGATATCCGAAACGAACTCTACGGTGTTCCTAACCTTTCGATTAAGGCAGTGGATAATGCGGCAGACATTGATCGTTTTATCACACGAGAAATTGGACAAAAGATCCGTGATGGGAGCTTGTTAGGGGGGGAAGTTCCTGATGATTTGAGAGAGCATATCGAATCTACTATTTCCGGGAAAGCTCAGGGAATGTGAGTTGCGCATATTTACTATGATATCTAAAAATTGACTTTCGTACTCCCAGGTTTCAGTGGGTCGACTTACAGATTAAGTTTATCTGCGAATTTCAAATCAAATCCGATATCGCCGAAAACCTCGGACGGTTACCTGATACTTTAGAAAAGAGTTATGCAATGCTTTACCAGAGAATTGAGGATACAAAAGGCGCCACTCCAGAAATTGTCAAAAAAGCGTTGATGTGGCTAATGTCGTCCGCGGTTCCCCTTACGGCTCAAAATTGGGTAGAAGTTGTCGATTGGGCAGCTCGAATGGATTCTCGGGAGGGGTTAAACATGAACCAGCTGCTTGACCTTTGCCGATATCTAGTATTTGTCGACAAAGAGTCCGGAATTGTGCGATTCGCCCACTTATCAGTGAGAGAATTTCTGGAAAAGAAGTTTACCAACAACGAAGCCCACTTCATGATTGCTGAGTGCTGTGCTGCTCATCTGAACCGGACTGCCATGAGAGAGACGACCGAGAACAAGCCTCTGTTTAAGTCGCTATTTGAGGTTGGGGATCCAAATAAAGCTCCCATATCTCATTATTCACACTTTTTTTGGGCAAGACATGCCAGGGCATGCCGGAGCAACAAGAGAGAATGGTACCACATTTCAAAGTTTCTACAAGATCCCTGTTCTTATGGATCCTGGTTAAACACGGTGGGCCACAAGACTTGGGAAGAACCCATTCCGAGCGCCATACCGGTATACCATCCTATAATGCAGGTATTAACCAATTTGCAATCCAACCCCCCGAATCCAATGTTCATTATCCCTTATATTCGCTTCGATATATCTGTCCTTGGTAGTCCGTCGCATGAAGAGCTTCACGTCTACAACTCTCTTGGCAAGTCGCTATTATATATCGCTAGTCTTCACGGCCATACACAGATCGTCAGACTTCTCTTGAATGGGAAACCGGGGGTTCAGAACTACCAGTGCGTAAAACCGCTTGCAAGGGCAGTCGAAAGAAGACGGCACACGGTTGTTGAGATTCTACAAAAACATATCATTTCCCAAGGCTATACCGAATCCCTTGCAGTAATATTATTTCGAACCGCTCGGAGGAGCTATATTAGTCAGAAGATCTTTGGGCTGATGGGTACTGAGGTGACAGAGGCGGTGTTAGTGTCAGCTCTCGCTAACCCACAAAGCAACACAAAACTCATACAATATCTACTCGAAAAAGCAGACCCTTCTGCAGTCACTCCTGTGGTAGTTGCAGCAATGGTTGGCAACAAAACTCGTATTTGTCCTATCCACTGGAGCACAACTGTGCTCGAGGATCTGCTCCAGAAGAATCCATCCGTAAAACTCACAGCAGATCTCCTGGTAAAGTCTCTAGGTGCTTTTGGAACATCAACTGACTGGATTTCAAGTCCATTCATGGTTGGGATTACAAAAGAGGATATAACTGGCATAGGCTATTTCAGTACCGCTGTAATTGAAGTTCTCCTCTCGAGGGTTGAGCCGAACAACATAGAATCAGCTTGCCTTAACGTTGCGGCATGCTTTGGAGAGTTAACATTATTTAACAGATTGTTAGCAAAAGGAGTTCCGTTTCCTTTACTCCAGGAGGAACTGGCAGCCTTGCTGATTGATGCCATACAAGGGCAAAACGAATTTTTAGTGGAAAGGGTCACTGAGCATATTGGATGGATTCATCATAGCGACGAGCATGGATGGACACCCTGTCAGATTGCCAAATTATGTGGTCAGGAACACCTTACAGCGGAGAAATGTTTGGAGCCCCACAATACAGAGCCTCTAATTCCATCGGAGTGGACTGGGTTCCCTAATAATTCAATCCGAGTGCACGGCCTTGAGTTAGTCTATGAAGGTATGTTTTCTATGAAACTTCTGGATTAAAATAAAAAGGCTGTGACATGGATTGATGATTAGTAGCCTGGGGTAGATATTTGATTGCTAGAGCGAATCATCCCATTCCTCCGGGAAAGCCCGGAGATGATTATTATTTCGAGGTCGAAATATTGGAATGTGGCCAAAAAGTGTATGGTGCCTCCTCGGACTTCCGCTGTTTATAAATCCGTTGACCAAGTACAGGGGGCTTGATTTCGGTTTTTGTACGAAATATGACTTACACTATAAACCTACAACCGATTCCGACCGAATTGAAAGTATAAAAACAGGAGCCTTCTTCCACAGGCTTGAGGTTTACGGAGGCTATAGAGCCGGTGATATCCTTGGATGTTCGTCATCAGGAACCGGCTGGTTGAATGGAAAGCTTATTTGTGTGTACCCTTATTCTCGCACAACCTTACGGTGAGAATACGCTGATGAGATCTGTCCAATCATAGCACAATTTGACGAGCTGGAGGAAGTCGCGATATTGTACCCTGCTGTCGGGTTTGATGGTGGCTATCCTGTCCGGGTGCGGGCGAACTTCACAGGCCCCTTCAAGCACGGACCTCCCTCGCCATCAAGAATGCCTCCGCAACTATTCCAGAGCCGGAGGTGTGCTGTCAGTTACTATCCTCCGGAGGATTCAGAAAGAGATATCAACTCCAGAGTCCCCGCGATAACAGAACTGCAATGAAGGAATTCTTCATAATATTAGAAAAACTCCCGCACATTATAGACTAGGTTTTTGGTAATTCAAGAGAGGAAATGAGTACATCAGAAACATGAATAAATCATCTAATGCGGTAACCCAACAGACGAAAAATGAGCTCAATATCAAGAAAAACGTAAGAGGCCGCATTGCTCTCCACCGAGTCCCACCCAGGTTTTCACACTACCAATACAAAAGCATTGTGCATTTATCATAACACTGTTGACCATTCCCCAAAAAAAAACCCCTACTCATATTGCAGGACTAAGTTAATATACCGTAAAAACTCGTGTGATCCACTAACTTATCAGATTATCAGCCGGTCAGCCCACGATTGGTTTAGATTGACAGGTTAACAGAATTGCGAATACTAGCTATAATAATCCACCACGGCCCGAGGGCTGATCTTACACTACTCCCGGAAAGAGCTAGTCTCCCCAGGAGCTCTCGTCTCCGAATCCCGAGATTACAGAGGGTGAGGGAGAGAGTGGATAACACGAGTTTTCACGGTACTGTACTGGTACAAGGCACAGGGGGGATGTTTTCGCACAAGACAGGGAGTATTTTGCGGGTTAACCTAAATTAACTGTTCGTTTATTTTCGAGGGGGTGCTTGTATGTGAAAGTCTGCTTGTGCGGCTCCATACCAGCGGACTATTTTTCTCTTACTACTCGTAATTGAACGACGTTTGCGAACACGACTGCTATTGCATACAGGCAAAATTCGGCCTTGTTTCACGGATCTGGGTGTCATGCAATAGCAGTCATGTTCACAAACGTCGTTCAATTACGATTACCCAGTCAGTGGTAATCCTTGCTCGGATAGACTACCGTACCCACCTGCAGCGCGGGGTAGCGAGCCCCAAACCTTAACTTTATCTCAACCAAACTGCTTGGACAACTTCTTCAGTAAACATAAGTCGATTAATAAGCAATGGACTCGAGTAGGCCACATTACCACGCGAGGCGAATAGTTCTACCAAAAACCAGGTTTAGGAGGCAAAATTACAATTGACCCGTTAATTAGTTGTTTACTAAACAAAATTGTTGAATAAGCCTTACGCCTTACAAGTCCTTCAGGAATTTTACCACTTTACCGTACTGAGATGGTATTAAGGGTGCCACAATTCAGGATTCACGCAAGGTCCTCGGCCGAGAAGAGGTGTAGACCCGAACATCTGTAAATTGATATGCAAGGAAGAAAGCTGTTTTAAAAGATGGTAGGGAAGTTTAGGTGAAGATACTGTAGAAACTGATGAAATTCGCTATCCCCGGACCAGGATGTCTTAATCCCGGCCCAGCTAGATACCGTACTGTTCGAGATTTTGGCGTAAACAATGGATTGTGATTGACTGGGGCTCGTTGACATAAATTGGCCTATGAGAAACACTCGCTGAGGTGAAGTTCCACTGTCTAGCTGGACCGGAATTAACACATCCTGGTCCGTGGATAGCGAATTTCATCAGTTTCTACGGTAATCACAGTCAGCACCCAGCTGAATAAAATATGCACCAAGTGATTGCATGATCACTCACCGGGCCGGGGAGACTCCCCATAGGATGTAGGCGATACAAGGAAGTAGAACACTAATGAAATACGGTAATTTCTGCCACTCAGCTCTTTCACCGGTGTTACCACTCAATCTTCCGCCTTACGAGGGGAAACAGCGTCTCTAAATAGCGAGTTTGGCCGGAAACTCTTGAGCAACTCATGGATATGATACCCAAAAATCCCGATAATAGTCAAATAGGAGTTCTAGGAAGATTCGACCACGCAAGTGATCTCTGAGACCACTCAGAGCTGACTGGGCTAGAAAGAAGTCTCACTCCTGAATGCCAAAATGTACTGCGATTACAGTGCCTGGAGCCATGCTTCCATGAGTGATGCGATACAACGGTCTATCATACCGTAAAAACCCGAACAGAAGAAGATTGTGCTAGGACGTTGCAATTCCCCTCCTCGGCTACGCGAGGGGAAAACGCCGCAAAATCAGCCCTCGATTGAGACAAAACAAAGGGAATATACCGTATAGTATTCTATAATGGTGGGTCCCCCTAACAACGGACGGAACAAAAAAAACGGAAACAAGGGAAACAGGTTTTAGGGCAGAGGACACTCCCTGACGGCGATGTGAGGTTCGCACATAGATTATTACTTGTTATCTGCTACTGTAGTGGTCATATCATACCATTTGGGACGGTCAGCTGTCAGCATGGGGTGTCCCGTCCCAAAAAAATGACTTTTTGTCAGCGTCAGCATGGTGTGTCCCAGATGTGCATACCTGTCAGCTTTTTAGGAAATTTTGTTTCTGATAAACCTTTATACGTATTTTATTTTTCACACTTTGGTTGCCTAGGTAACCTGAAATTTCCAACCGAGTTGAACATACAGTATTAGAGACAACAAACAGATCAGAAAAAGAGGTTTGAACACTCTACACACTACAGTAGGAGGATTTTAATTGTTCTTGGCATTAAATTAAACACATTTAGGGCTATATATATGTATTCAATAACTAATAAAAGTTAAAGGAAATCACAAAGATAAGAAGAAAAGAAATTCAACAAAGTTTTGTCCCAACACCTTTTTGTGTCAGCGGGAGGTGTCCCAAACCTAAGTACAGTACAGTACAGTACCTAAGTGTCAGCACCCTCCTTGGCAACTTGTCCCAAATGGTATGACCACTACAGTATTATCCAGTTTTCCGCCAAGACCGGGCGCTACTTAAGGTTGGACGGTGCCTGAAATCACCCCTTTCAACAACCAAAACTGGATGAAATTAAAAATGAATACACCTTAAAATGATGAGATGATTGAAGGAAACTCTCCATAGAACTACCTAACATTTACTCCTCTTTATTACTATAAACCTTGTTTTTTTGATTGAGGGAGTATTGGGTAAAATAAAGTAGCTTTTGTGTATCCTTCCACTTGGCAAGTGAGCCAACTTGGTTCTAGGTGTCCACAACAATGCGGCTGAGTGTGTTACAATCACTTTTCTACAAGCGTTGGCATGGTTCCTACAAGGCTTCACGTGGTGATCAAACAAGTGCCACACACTCAGCAGTGGAGTACTGGACACCTAAAATCCGCCCAGTTGGTTATCACGTTAACTGAGGAGTATTAATGCCTACCAAAGCCATGTTTCTCATCCAATACTTACTCAATCAAAAAACAAAGTTTATGGTAATAAAGAGGAGTAAATGTTAGGTAGTTCTATCGAGAGTCTACTTCAATCATCTCAAATTTCTAAGGTGTGTTCATTATTAACTTTATTCGGCGATTTTGGCTGTTGAAAGGGCGGATTTCAGATTCCAGGCACTCTCCAACCTTAAGTAGCACCCGGTCTTGGCGGAAAACCGGATAATAGCAGATCATACGGTACACAGCGCTTTACTAGGAGAGGCAACTACAACGTCCTAGCACATTTTTCTTCCATTCCAGTTTTTACGGTATTACTTGCATTTTTGCCCAGTACAACTGCTTCCGATCCTTTCCCGAGCAGATCTCGGCCGTTAAGGAAAAAGATCTTTCGAATGGTATGGAAATAGGGGAGCCTATGATACCGTTCTTGGCAAAGGAATTGAAGAGGAAAAAAAAAAGAACAGAGAAAACAAAAAAAAAACCACCAGAAGCCTGCGTATATCTTTTTAAAATTTGCCTACAATCCCTTGGGGCAATCTGAATGACGTGAAGTTTTTTTTTTTTTAGCAATTTTCCTGGGATTTTTGACGCAATGAACCACCTAAAAATACCACTTTCGAGTTAGAGTAGACCAATACGGTATATAGAAAGGCTTTTCTGACCATAAAAAAAACCAAGGCCCCGTTTGGTACGCCCGGATTTGGACTCAAAATCCTGATTATCCCTTAAATCTAGACTTTAAGTCCGGTCGTGTCTGGTAGGTCAGGACTGGTACTGGATTTTCTTTTGTGGACTGGATTAGGATTTATCTCCGGACTTTGCTGATAAAAAAAAAAAAAAAGTCACTGGTGTGAAACCTAAGCCCTATGTTTATTTTTTTTTTGTAAGGAGTATGAAATAAAAGAGGAAACAACGAGGATATATATGAATTTGTACTAGGCCATGATGATGGTAAAATGAATAAAAGAGGAGGGATTGAACCGAAGGAGGGATTGCTAACTATCTGCATATATTTTGCATTTTCCATCATGAGAGATTCTAATCTGATACCAATTTATGAAAGTCTAAATTTAAATCCATACGCATTTGGTAGGGCCTTGTTCCAAAGTCTGGACTTTGAAGTTTGTGGACTTTGGTTTCCAAGTCCGGACTATGTCCAAATCCTAACCTAGTCCGGGCGTACCAAACGAGGCCTAAGAGTATAACATGTGATTCCATTTACTTTTCTCTATTTGGAATTCGTGAACTCTGATTGGAGCTTTTCGGTGACTCAAGCCAATCGATATCCATGCTTCAAACCCTCGTTTTCCGCTCGCTGTAGGACAACATATCCGCGGGAAAGTAGTGTCGGGAGTAATGCCGTTTCGACAGAACCGTCGTGGATCAGAATCCCGCTTTGGTAGGAATGCCGGAAAGTGAGATATTGGCCAAATGTAGTCTGATTAAGGGCGGAGTATTTTGAGATCTCTTGGGGGCATCTGTGTTCCTAAAATATCACTCGCGGCGACATACCCCTACACGATTTTACTCGTACCATACGTGCACTCAAGAAATGGAAAACTCCGATAAAAACATTGTTCTCTCGCAAATTATCACCAAAATCTAACTTTATGAAGTAAATTCAGCTCGTGTACCGTATCGAGCCACATTTCATGTGAATTTCTTAGCTCCATTTCCGATACCGAGAGGATATCTCATGGTTTGTTTTTTAACAAAGAACTACAGCCCTCCTTAGGAAACTGATTTGGAGGGGTTTAGTTGATTGGTGGCTAACGTGATGTGGGGGTGGGGGGGCATTTGTACAGTCGTGTCTAATAAGTCCTCACACGGTTGCCAAGCAACCACTTTTTACCCCATCAACCGAACAACTCCGCACTACCATGGCTCCACCACATACCAAAAGACTTAGAGAAGACAGAAATAGAGAAATTTATGCCCTATATAAGCACACTGATATGGGGTATGATAAAATTTCTAAGCAGATGAATATCCCCAAGGCAACCATTGCATCAGTGGTCAGAAGGGCCAAAATCCAGGATGGCAACACCCATGATTCCCCCAGATCTAGCAGACCAACAAAGATTACTGATGCCAAAAGGAAAGTGGTTCTTGATATTATTGATGCTGAGCCTCATTTAGCTCTAAGAGATATTACTGAAAAAGCTAATATTGGACTTGGCAAAGATACTATCAATAAGATCTCTGGTGAAGCTGGTTTTAAGCTCAAGATACCCAGAAAAAAACCATTTTGGAGGAAAGGACAGAAGGAGAAGAGGAAGGCATTTGGTAGAATTAGGAAGAACTGGACAAGAGCTTGGAAGTGGGTGGTTTTTGTTGATGAAGCCACTATTGAATATGATCCAAATCCAGTGGGTAGAAAGGTTAGACTTAGACCTGGTGAAGAGCTGGAAGAAAAAAACTTAAAGCCCAGCTTTAAGTCAGGGCGCACCAATATAGGTGTCTATGCTGCAATTATGCATGGAGGAAAGACTGAGTTAATTCTTGTCAGGAGGAGGACTGAGGAGGAAAGAACTGGCAAAAAAGATAGACTTGGCCTCAACTCCCACCAATATGCAACTGAGATTCACCAGCCATACCTTATTCCCTTCATAGAAGGGATAAACAGAGCTCCAGAAACCATCTATATGGCTGCTGATAATGCACCATGGCATGCTGGGTTGGAAAACAAAAAATTGCAAGAGGAATGTGGATATAAAAGATTGCCTTGGCCCCCCAACTCCCCAGATCTCAATCCAATTGAGAATGCCTGGGCACTTCTGAAAAGAGCCCTCAGAAAGCGATTCTCCAAGGTGGAAAGTAGGCCTCACAGTGCTGCTGAATTACTTCAGGCAGCAAAGGAAGAGTGGGATCTGGTTCCTTAGGAGACATTGGATGGGTGGATTGAGAGAATGCCTGAAAGACTTCAGGCACTACTGGATGCAGATGGAGGTCATACAAAATGGTAGCATGTTAAATTGTTATTTTTTATTTCTACTATAACCTATTTTTTAATTGAGTTCATATCTTTTTTTTTTTATGGTTGCCGTTGCCATTCATTGTGGTGGTGCCATTGCCGGGGACCGTGTGAAGACTTATTAGACACGACTGTACTTAGAGAGGATGCTTGTCTGTGAGCGAATCAGCACTGTATCATAGCTATAATACCAGCCAATCCTGGGCCCTCCCTGTAAAATACTAGCAATGTTTTTTTATACCAGCAAATTGCAAAATGCAATGTTTCACCCACCACCAAGAAAATGATATCTCAACTTCTAAGCAAGAAAACACAACCACAAAAAATCATAAAAAATCTAAATATTTCTTTAAAAATAAACCAGATCTGGTTGTATTTATTAATATTTTTCTTTTTTTCTTTGAAACTCTTAGAGATGCATGAGGCAGAGAAAATGTCATTTGTATGAAAAAAAAATGTGACTTCTTGTGGTGCTAATTAAGGTATGTAATAAGCATGGTTTCAATACAGCTTGGCAGGATTCCTACCCATGTATTTTCCTAAAAAAGAGATTTATTGTCAAATTCTAAGCAATACAAGCTATCAATATGATTGTTTTTTAACTTTAAAGAAAATTATAAAATTCAGCAGTATTTCCAGTTTAATCTCTTGAATTTTCTGTCTCTTTTCTTTTGTTGAATTTACAGGAGTAATTCTGAAAGCAAATGTAGGTTATAGATTTATTACTGTATTGGTACAGTCATGTCTAATAAGTTTCTATACCTCTGCTTGGCAACTATACAATACACCATTGCCTAAACATTCCTACCCTACTAAAGTCACACCATATATGCAAAGAGAGAGAGATCAGAACAAAGAAATTTATGCCTTGTATAAACATACTAATATAGGGTATAATAAAATTTCCAAGCTCATGAGCCTTACCAAAGCGACTGTTTCAACAGTGGTCAAAAATATAAATTTAGAAATGGAAACACCTATGATGCCCCCAGATCTGGTAGACCAACCAAGATAACTGATGCTAAAAGGCAAATAATTCTTGATATTATTGATATAGCACCTCATTTATCATTCAGAGATATTACTCAAAGGACTAATATTAGACTTAGAAAAGATACAATCAGAAGGTATAACAGGTGGTAACCTATATGAACTAAATACAATATGGATCAGTAGTAAGCCAGCTAGCATTTAATTCTTAAGGGAGACTAGAGATGTAAAGATAAGAAGGTCTTAGAAGAAGTGAAGGGGAAAAGGAGCAAGAGAATTGCTGTTCAACTAAGTATATTTCTTATCTAGGTTCTGTCTAAAGTCTGACAGTTCCTGCTAGTCAGAAAGCATGTTTTAAATACATGATATCCTCCACCCCAGATAGAGGTTCTTGAAAACATGCAACTACTATCATTACTAGTAAGTGCATACTACTATCACAAACCTAGCATAAAAAAGGGTTTTCACATGACTCATGGTTAAGAGGTCATAGGTTTATATGGTTTTTGTGCACATGACCAATTAGGTCATGTGAGTGTCACACATGACTTGCAATTACAAGTCATAGTTGTTATATTTGATTTGACTGTGCAATAACTCATTTGAGTTATAAGATGTTTTGTGCACATGACTTAGTTAAAGTTATGTGAGTTTCACACATGACCTATTTGAGGTCATGTGGCTATTATGTTATGTGAAGTATATGAGTCACAATTGTGACTCATAACAAGTTATTGATTAGTAAGGAGGTTGTGAGAAGAACTACATAAGGAGGTGGATACAACATTGTAGTTAGTTCTTCATGCAACTACCTAAGTTATTTCCTAGATATACCTTTACAACTTTATGAATATAAAACACCTTTACTCTCTTTACTAAAGAAGCCTGAAGATATCTTCCTTATAGGATAAGGAAGAAGTGAACAAAGAAACTTAGTCTTAGGAAGACTCAGTAAGGATATGAATGAATAAAGGAAATTGATCTGAGGAAGATTAAGTAAGAACAAATAAATATAACCCTGAGTATTTATTCTCCATCCAGATAAGTATTACAATAATGTTATCGCATTGTTGCCTGTTGTAAGGTTATATAGTAGGAGTGATCTTATAGGTAATCCTAACAACTACCAGGATCTTGTGATCCTACCAGAATCCTGAAAGCCTAAGGCAATCCTTCATCCAAGCCTTATCTCTACTGCTGGTATATATGACCATTCCTTCCCTTGAAATTCCTAAGTCAAAGCTTTACTGATACAAAAGCATAACTAATACAAATCATCAACAAGTTATCAGAATCCTAATGATACCAGTAGTGAAACAATCAATCAAGTAATAAAAGCAAGAACAAATGAAACAATATAACAGAAAAATATAAGTGTAACTAGTATACAGTTGTCAGAACATGTATACATATTACATTTCTCCAATCTAAAATACTGCATACTCTAGTCTAAGTCCTCCTGCTCATTCCTATCCAGGTGTCAATAGAGGGAGTCATCATCGGTACTTAAGTAATCAAATTCCAAATAGCTAGTATCATACTCTTCATTATCATATGATTCCCAAAATTTATCAGGTACAGGTTCAGCTGTACATAGGGTTTCTGAAACCTCCATTGGTTCCTAAACTATTCTGACATAGTGTGAATTTATCTTAAGTAGTGGGGCTGCCAGGTAGTTTGTAGTCCAATATTCCTTGATGATTTCCAAGAAATTCTTCAGGTTCTCAATAGGCTCCTAAGAATCAACAGTCCTTTCATATCCTTTCTAGTGCACTAAGAATTCGTCTCTATTATTCTAGTATCTGTCATTAAGGATTTTTTCTGCTCTCTATTCTTCTACATTATCAATAATGATAGGTACTGGCCTATACATTCTTTGAGATACGAATCTATCTAGATCATTTTGTTGCTATCTTTTGAGTGAAGACATATGGAAAAAAGGTTTCTGCTGCTCTTTTCACTGGGGTAATTCAAGATTGTAGTTGTCATCATGTTCTAATACCTTGAAGGAGCTAAATTATCTAGGTTCTAGCTTTCTCAATCATCCAGGAGTAGAGGTGCAGGGTCATCCTCTAACCAGTACTATGGTTTCAACCTAGAAGGGGTATTTCTGAGGTTTGTACTGCTTGTTTGCTTGTCCTGTTTGCCTGAATATTTCATCCTTCCATACCATATCTACTTCTATTCTTGTCACTTCATGGGTATTCAATATTTCATCGACAGCAGGTATCTTGCTGGCTGGTCATTGATCTGGGTTAAAGATTTTCTATGGCTATTCATAGAGGGCCTAGTAGGATGAGATACTTAAGGATTTGTGAGGTGTGCTCTTCATAGCTGCCACTATCAAGGAGAAGATTTGGGACAAAGTTGTTTTGTCTTTTGTTGACAAACTTTCTCAACATTTATTTAAGGGTGCAAATCCTGCTATTACAAACCTGGTATGGTTTGTAATGGTTTCACATGACATACAATTATATGTCATAAGTATTTGTTATGGTTTTCGCACATGACTCAGTTGAGTCATATGATGATATGTTTTTGCACTATGACTCACATACGAGTCATAGGGTTTTACATGATTCACAGTTATGAGTCATAGTTACTTATGTTTGAATTTGATTGGTAGGTTGAGCATTGACTCATAGGTACGCCTATGAGTCATGAGGATTAAGAGACATGACTTCATTTATACAAGTCATGAGGTTTCACACATGACCCCTTTAAGGTCATGGGACTTTCGCACATGACCAAGTATGGTCATGAGATTATATATTACGCGAGTGCATGAGTCACAGTTGTGACTCATTTGATTTGTAAGCGGGTTGCTGGAAGAACTATATAAGGAGGTCAGTAGGACCTGATAGTTAGTTCTTCACGCAACCACCTAAGTTATTTCCTATCTTATAAGTTATCAATAAAACACCTTTACGCTCTTTACCTGCAAGGTCAACCAAGACGAGGAAGAACAAGAATAATACTAGTTAGTACTATAAGGACTTAGTATTGACAACGGTCAATATCTAAGACGTAGTATAAGATAACAAGTATTAAGAATTCCCGAAGAACAGAGAATACAATAGAAGATAAGTATTATCTTAACGAAAGACTAACCACAGACTCGTTGCCTGTTGCAAGATATAAAATAGGAGAGATCATATAGCGGATCGTAATACCTGCACTCTACTTGGCTGTTAGTTTAGTGATGGTATTGGGTGGCCATCTAGACCTAAATTCCCAATGATTTTATCATTTGAGACCAAAACATAGAGGTAAACTGGGAGTCCTGGTCAAGTATTATGCTAAGCAGGAGGCCATAAACATTAAAGATAGTCTTTTGAAGCTTTGTGAATGTTTTCTCAGAGGTGGCAAGATCTCTAAGGGGTACTGGGTGAGTGTGAGATCTGAACCAGTCCATGATAACTATGATGGTGTTGTATTTGTTTGATTTGGTGAAGGGTCCAGCAAAGTCGATGGCTAGGGACTGGTATCCTTTGTCTGGCTTTGGGAGTGTCAGAGATCATCCTGCTGGGAGGGTAGTTGGTTGATTGTTGATCTAATATTAGTCATAGGAATAACAATAAGCCATGAAATCCTGCTGCATTTGTAGCCACCAACAGAAACAGGCTACATATTTGTAACTTTTATGGGCTGAGAAATGCCCAAGGCTTCATGAACTGTTTTAAGAATGAAATTCTAAAGGGATACTCCCTTTTCTGAAGGTCTCATAGGGATGTAAAGGTTAGAATACCTGTTGGTATGCTGTGCAATAAGTAGGCCATCCTGGATCAAATAGTATAGTTTGTTGCAGGTCTCCTAGACTCTGGCAAAGAGAGGGTCAAGCTTAAGTGCCATGATCATCTGAGAGTAGAAATCACCCATGAGTGTGGTGTGAATTGTACCAAAGAAAGTGTTCACTTTTTTAGTTTCCTGATAACTTCAAAAGGGCTCACTATAGAGGGGTATAGAATTGGAGTGTCGAGAGGCATCTGGTAACTGATCAAGTACTAGTTTATCTACTGGCCTCTCCTGATCTGCTATAAAACTAGGAGGGGGAGGTAGGGGAGAAGGAGAAGACTATATAGTGAGTGGAGGAGTACTTGGTGGTGAGGAAGAAATGATTGTACCTGCAGGTTTCTTTTCTTTGTCCTTCTTGCTCTGCTTTCACTTCTTGGGATCTCTAGGAAAGTAACTTGTACCATCCTTGTCAGATTTGTGTATTTCATATTCATCATCATAGTATACCACCAGGTAGTCACTGCATGTGTGGTCTTCTTCTTGGATAGTTTGAGGAGCTTAACATGATCTCCCCAAGAGTTACCTTTAGTGATAGAACTCTCGGTACTGGCCTCACTCTTGAGAGGGCTTTAGTTACTATCCTTGCATTTCTGAGATCAGGTGACTGCATTTGTTTGAATAGTATTCAACATATAATTAGGACTTGCTCTGAGTATTGAGTCTTGGGTGATGAGGGTTGGAGAGTGTTGGCTTTCTGCTGAAGAGTAGATATTGCAATTGGACTCTAAGTTATAGGATGCTGAGGAGGGGTAATTGGTTTAGATTTCTGATGCTTTAGTGTCTAGAGTGATCTGGGTGTCATGATTTTTGGAAGTAGGATCTTAGAGGATTATATCATAAGCTGAAGACCCATCTTCATGAATTCTCGATAGGTAATCTGCTAGGAAATTCTTGGCTCCTGGTATATACTGAATAGAAAATTCAAGGTAGCTAAGATGCATTAGCCACCTTTGCTGCCAGTCACTTAGATTCTTTTAGGTTATTAGTTTAGTTAGACTTTCATAATCAGTAACTATAGTGAATTTAGTGTGTGACAATAGGTGTGCAAAGGATTCTACAGCTTCAATGATTGCAAGAGCCTCCTGTTAGTATATAGGACAATTGCTTTAGGAGTGTATTAACTTTTCGCTATAGAAGGCTACTAGTCTGGCCTCTTTTCTGGTTACTCCTTGTCCTACCCATGCACCTGTTCCAGTAGAGAATGCTTCAGTAAACAGTCGTATCATCTCTAGTTTGGAATAATTTATTTATTACAAGACCTGGTATTCTTCTGTGGCCTTTTTAACTGCCAGGAATGGTGCTTCCTATAGGTCAGTTAAAAGCCATTCTACATCACTAGTGAGTACTGTAAGTGAGGCTGTGATGGTAGTAATATGGGGTAGGAACTGTGAGATAAAATTAACCATTCTATTAAATCGTTGAAGTTCCTTCTTCTTTTTCAGTCTGGTCTAGTCCTTAACAGTCTTTATCTTTTCTGGTACTGGGTGCCAGTGTATGTCATTATCATCAATTATATAGCCTAATATCTCTAGCCCTTTAGCAAAGAAGATGCTCTTTTTTGAGTTTACACATAGCCTTGTCTGCTCTAGCTTTCTGCAGACTGTTTTAATATATTCCACATAGTCCTGTTATGTTTTGCTGAATATAAGGATATCATCAGTGTAGACCTAAACAAAAATGCCTAATTCATCTGAGAGGGTATCTTTCATAACTCTCATAAATGTAGCTGAGGTATTTGTATCTCCCTGCAGCATTACTCTACATACAAATGCTCCAAAGGGTGTCTTGATTGTATTGAATTTCTCATTGTCTGGGTAAACTCTGGTCTAAAAATAAGTATTGCTGAGGTCTATCTTGTTTCTATATTTCATTCTGCCAACAGTATTGAGTATTACCTGTTGGTTGTATATCAGTGAGTGGTCCTTAATAGTATTTGAATTCCTTTACCATAAATCTACCAGTGGTCTTATGACACTGTTTGGTTTACCTTACACAAACATGCTTGACCCACTAGGTGCTTCTACTCTGTAAATAACTTCTGCTTTCTGTTGCTTCTCCAACCATCCTTTGAAATATGGTAGGTGCTTTTCTAGTGTTTTGTAGTTTGGCATTTTTGAGTATAGGGTGGGGTCCATTAAATAGATCCTGTAGTCTATACACCTTCTTGGTGGCACAGCTGTAGATATCTCCTTGACAAATACCTTGGGGAACATCATCAGGAAATCTGGTGCTTTTTCTGCTTTTACCATTGCAGATCTTAGCTGAGTAGACTGTCTACTACAGTTTACTCTTACTTTGTAGTCAGGGAAGTATAAACTATTTCGCCTGTAATCTATCATAGTTCCGAGCTTGACAAGGTCATCCATACTTAGTAGGACATAATAATCTGAAACTGGAATGACCATCATCTCAACTCTCAGTATCTTCATCTTTTCTCTCTAGATATCAATAGTACTATTATAGTTACTGCTTGATCTCGATCTTTTAACTATCATTTTTAGAGCAAACAGACACTGGGCACTTTCGAGGCTGATAAGGGATGTTATATGTAGTGAAAAACTACTTGCTTATCAAGCTTCTGCTGATAGTTCCTGTATCTGCTAGGGCTCTTGCTTGTTTGCTATTTACTAACATGTTGAATTCAAGGACTTGAAAGGGTATACTAGGGTCATTGGGTACCTCAGCAGTAGTTTTGTAGGTCCTTATAGTGTCTTGTCCATCTACCTCTTGTGTTGAGTCACTCTCTAGCTCATATTCCTCATCACTACTATCAGTATTGTCCTCTGTGGTTCTGACATGATGGGTTTTAACCTCTTTCTTGGGGCAGTCATTTATTATATCTCCACCTTCTCCATAGTAGAAGCAAGCTCCTTCCTTCTTCCTTTGATCTATTTCCTTCTTACTAGGTTTCTTGTTTGTTGCATAGGTTGTCTTCTTCACTGGTGCTTTACTTTTTCCTGCTACCTTACTGCCTGATGCTTGTGCTAGTTGATAGTCTTTCTTTAGTTTGTTTAATGTATTTGTGGAAGAGCTACTACTGCTACTATATGTTTCAATTTTGTACATAGTAGCATCATATCTTTCTGCAACCTGCACTATCTGGATCCAGGTATCTGTTTCTCTGATTTGAGGTTCAACATTTCTTCTGAGCCAAGAATCCATTGCATCTAGGAACCACTACTTTTGTATGTAATCTGAGACAGATTCTCTTGGGAGGGTAGCTCTTAGATCTTCCAGTTCTCTAACAATCTTTAATATCATTGCTAGTTTACCTCTAGTAGTTTGCGATACCTTTTGTCACTGCTGGTAGAGGTCATCTGTATTAGTAAATGCTTCAACGAGCTTCTTAAATCAGTTCTGAAAGGTCTCAAGGTTAGATGTGTCTTTATGCTCATCAAGTAGTATCATGTATGTATTGTGTATTGGCTTTTTGGTATAGGCTCTATAGTAATCAACTACATCTTCTATATCATCATTGATATCATACTTTGAGAGGTACTTCTTTATTTCTCTAAGCCACTTCTTAAGTTTATTAGGTTTCAAGTCATCTCCTTCCCCACTGAACTTTGATGGTTGAGAGAGTTTGATCTTTAGCCTTTGTGCTGTATCACCAGCAGGTCTTTGTACTGAGTCACCTATTCCTGTTCCTCTTAGTAGTGATGCTGGGTCTTTTGGGAGTTGTGAACCTTCTGGTTATTTACCCTTGCCTTTGAGTGCATTAGGTTTGACTGGTTGAGCTGATGATTCTGAGAATACTCCTGGAGGTGGTATTCACTCTCTGGATGCTGACTGTCTTGCTGCCTAACTTGCTACTTGAGATTGAACTCTGCTCTCGAAGACTGTTCCCAATAGGCTTCTGGGTCTGGTCTCTGAACTATAGCTTCTTGCTACTTGCTGGAGGATCTGTTCTCCAGTGAGGCCCTCCTCTAACTCAGTATCAAGGTTCTCTAGTTGTAGGGTGCTTTCAGCTTATATTGAAGCTTTAGTTTCTGAGTCTGAATTGCTGTCTATTGCAAAAAGGTTCTGGGTAAACCCTAGCCTGTGAGGTGGTCTGGATATCCTTCTAGACTGAGTCCTTTGATGACTGCTTTATTGTGAAATTGTGAATGTAGCATCTGAGCTGTGAGTGTCTATCCCTGCTGATCTTGCTACTAACTAGTTATCAAGACACAGGAAGGGTGATCAATCCTATCTGGTATTCTCATTCCTGAGAACCTATGAGTACCTACAGAAGGTTAACTTACCTGCTGAGATGAAAAAATGTAACAGGTGGTAACCTGTATAAACTAAATACAATAGGGATCAGCAGTAAGCCAGTTAGCATTCGATTTCAAAGAAAGACTAGAGAGGTTAAGACAAAAAGATCTTGGAAGAAGTGAAGGGGAAAAGGAGCAAGAGAATCATTATTCAACCAAGTATATTTCTGATCTAGGTTCTCTCTGAAGTCTAGCAGTTCCTGCTAGTCAAGAAGCCTGTTTTAAATATAAGATATCCTCCACCTCAGGTAGAGGTTCCTGAAAACTTGCAACCACTATCATTACTGGTAAGTACATACTACTAAAATCTTGTGATCCTACCAGAATGCTGAAAGCCCAAGGTAATCCTTCACCTAAGCCTTATCTCTACTGCTGGTATACATGACCATTCCTTCCCTTGGAATCCCCAAGTCAAAGCCTTGCTGGTACAAAAGCATAAATAATACAAATCATCAACAAGTTACTGGAATCCTAATCATACTAGTAGTGAAACAATCAATCAAGTAATAAAAACAAGAATAAATGAAACAACATAACAAAGAAAAACATAAGCATAACCAGTATACAGTTAATGTAACATGTATATATATTACAGAAGAATATCTAATGAAGCCGGTTTTAAGCTCAAGATACCAACAAAAAAGTCTTTTTAGAGAAAAGAACAAAAGGAGAAAAGAAAAGAGTTTACTAAAGTTAGGAAGAACTAGTCAAGAGCCTGGAAATGAGTTTTCTTTTTGTGAATGAAACCACAATTAAATATGATCCAAATCCAGTAGGGAGAAAGGTCAGACTTAGACCAGGTGAAGAGCTGAAAGAAAAAAACTTAAAGCTTAACTTTGAGTCAGGATACACCAATATAGGTGTCTATACTGCCATAATGCATGGAAGGAAGATTGAGTTAATTCTTATGAGGACTAAGGAGGAAAGGACTAGTAAAAAAGATAGACTTGACCTCAACTCCTACCAATATGCAACTAAGATTTACCAGCCATAGCTTATTCCCTTTATAGAAGGGATAAACAGAGCTCCAATACCAGAAACCATCTATATGATTGCTGATAATGCAGGATGGCATCCTAGGTTGGAAAACAAAAAATTGCAGGAGGAATGTAGATATAAAAGATTACCTTGGCCTCCCAACTCCCCAGATCTCAATCCAATTGAGAATGGCTGGGCACTTCTCAAAAGAGCCCTCAGAAAGCAATTCTCCAAGGTGGAAAGTAGGCCTCACAGTACTGCAGAATTATTTCATGTAGTAAAGGAGGAGTGGGATCTGATTCCTCATGAGACATTGCATGAGTGGATTGAGAGAATGCCTGAAAGAGTTCATGCTCTACTGGATGCAAAGGGAGGGCATACAAAACGGTAGCATTATTAAACTGTTATTTCTTATTTCTAATATTACCTATTTTTTTAATTGAGTTGATATCTTTTTTTTTTTTATGGTGACCGTGGACATTTGTTGTGGTGGTGGCGTTGCCGTGGGGGGTATAATACGGAAACTTATTAGACATGACTGTACTCGGGTAGGTACGTGGGTGACCAGACAGCCAGAGATTCCAGAGGCCTGACCGTTCTACCCTCATAGGAAATAAAAGGATGGGTTTGGCATGGAAATTGCTCAAACAAGCAAGAAGCTTTGACACCTCTAATCCCTGGCTGTCTGGTCACCCACGTCCATACCCGAGTATAGGTAAACGTTTGGCTGGTATTCCTAAACGTCAGCTGGTATCATATTCTATAGGGAACGTCCGTGACACGCTGGTATTGAAAAGGTTTTTCCCGGTATGCCACCTGTCCTATCGACGGCTATCGAGTTCCAGCAGTGCCATCCTTCACAAGTCACATCAATAACTATATGAAGCCTTCCCTATTCCCACTCTTTGGTCCTCATAGAGATCGTTCAACAGAAAGACCACGTCGATTAGGTGAGTAACTCTGTCCGGCATTGTTTATTATTAAAAAAAATCTCATAAGAGCGAAGTACCCCCTACAGCAACGTCAATCGAGCCACAGTATCCATTGCCGTCTTGACCATCCCCTGGCCATTGTCTATAGACACCATCACCATCATGTCCCGACCCTTCAAAGTTGTCATTGTCGGCGGAGGAATCGGTGGACTAGCTCTAGCACTCACACTCGCAAAGGCCGGAATCGATTACGTTCTTTTGGAAGCGCATTCCGAGATTTCTCCTGTAGCGGGCGCAAGCATTGCTATATTTCCGGCTGGTGCAAAGACGTTGGATCAGATTGGAGGGGTTTTGGATGACTTGCGAACCATATCTTCACCGATACATACGTCGTACGCGAGGGATGATAAGGGGAAGCTGATGTATGCAGTTAATCTTTTGAGGTGCATTGATAGGTAAGTTTTTCCAAAAACAAAATCTAGAGGGGAGAAGTTGTATAATAGCGTTGGTTGATCTGGTTTTTTTTTTGGTTATTAGATCTGGATACCCGGCTGGGTTCCTTCCCCGCCAGGAATTACTCGCGTTGTTGTATAAGCATGTACCGGATAAGTCCAAGGTTTTGCTTGGAAAGAGAGTAGTGAAGGTGGTACATTCAGACACTGGTGTTCGAGTGATCACCAAAGATGGAGATGAGTTTGCAGGTGATATTGTCGTAGGCGCAGATGGAGTGCATAGCATCATTAGACAGGAGATGTGGGCTCTGGCAGACGAATTGAGTCCCGGGTTAATCACGGAGAAAGAAAAGAAAGATAGTAAGCTTCAATTATCGGGAACTATTAGTTCCTAATTCAATTAAGCCCCTAAACTAACGATCAATAGCTCTCTCGGCGGAGTACTGCTCTGTGGTAGGTATAGCTACGCCACATCCAGGACTGGAAGAAGACTGCGCTCATGTCATCCACAACCACGGTCGCTCCTCTATCATTATTAGCGGCTACGGAGGGCGTGTTTTTTGGTTCTTGTTTGAGAAACTAGATAAAATCTACAAGGTTCCGAATATCCCGGAGCTCACCAACGAAGATGGAAAAAGGCTTGCGGAGCAGAGGCTAGGGGATATGGTCACGGAGAACATAAAGTTTAAGGAACTATGGGATAAAACGACTACTTATGTCACGGTTCCTCTGGAAGAGGGATGTTTCGAACATTGGCATTACGGAAGAATGATAGTAATTGGTGATGCAGTGCACAAGGTTAGTTATAATCGCGCTGATATAAACCTTAATTCAACGACTGACACATATAGGTCACTATTAATTTGGGCCTCGGTGCAAATTCTGCCATAGAAAGCGCTGCAGCGTTAACAAATGGCTTGTACCACGCTGTAAAAGCCCACCCAGAAGGCCTTAGTACAGAAATGATTGATAAAATCTTTGCGGACGTGCAAGCCCACCGTAAAGATTCCGTAGAGTCCCTCTTCAAGGCGACAGCAGAATCAACACGCATGCAGGCGTGGGCAACCACAATGCTAAAACTCACTTCAAAGTATTTCATCCAGCACTTGATTGGCGAGGACTATATATGGAATTTACAAGAGTACGTTCAACGCCGCACGGAAAGACTCGACTTCTTACCCGATTCCGATAAGGGTGCCATTCCGATGATCTACAGCCCTCGGTATCCGAACGAGAGAGCTAAACTAATCACTGGGATTGCGTACGTCTTGCCTGCGATCGGGTTGTTGGGGTATTATTTCGGCGTGTGCACTTCGACATTGATGCCTGCTGAGGTGAATGAGAAGATTCGTAGTGCAGCTGCGGAGACCGGAATACCTAGTTTTGGAATCTATTCCAGTGCCAGATTCGGATTGGCAAAGATTTTTACTAGCAGCTTTTCTAATCTCTCGGATTCTCTGACTGATGATAAGCAATCGAACTACAGGCTTAAGATTGTTACTGCACAAGCGGTACTGGGCCTTTTCCCAATTCTTACGATCATGGTTGTGGAAAGTCTAAGGCGTGGAAATACATTGACATTGCCGAAGATGTGAGTTATACCGTTCACTCTTCTAAATTATGGGTTCTGACATTGCAATGCTGCAGTCCCACATTCTGGGGGTTTATGTACCAGATATTCCCGATCTCTATCGTGCTTCCAATTTACTTTTTTTTCCATGCATATCAGATCACTCCGGCCAAGTACTATGAAAAGAACTTTATCAGTATTCCAATGGCACACGCCAAGTCTCTCATTCCCACTCTCGTGATCTCCTTCCTCATCCCAACCACGATCATGCTGGTCCGGGGGCCAAGTTTGAAAGAGTCCATGGCGCTTTGGTTACCATTCCCCATATACACATCAATACTGCACCAAATCCTGCGATCATTCTTCACTACCCCCGCCCTAGTCAAGAAGAACGCGGACCTACCCTACATCCGCGGAGCCTACCTCTTAAGCTTTGCAGTCTCCGCATCGGCGCACATCTACGCACTATGCACCTCCTCCATGACCGGTGATTCCGTTCTCGCCCTCGTCTCCCGTCTCACCTCAGGAGCTCCTCCGACCAACGGCAACTCATTCGTCGAGGTGGCAGTAAACATTGTCTGCTCTGAGTACCTCATTGCATTCTCTGCAGCGCTGGTTTGGGTTCTAGTACTGCTCAATGACGTGAAGAGATTCCGGATGACTGCTGCTGGATGGTTGGAACTGCTAGGGTATATAATCGCGGCTTCGGCGGTGTTTGGGCCTGCAGCGACTGTTCTCGCGGCATATGCCTGGAGGGAGGAGTTGTTGAGGGTTTGATTGGAGTTGTGGGGAGAAAGGGGGGTTATCTAGACTAGATAGTGCTGCGGGTTAGCTTTTTGGATAATGATTTCGGAATGATTTAGTGGAGGGATATGAGTTTATGCCGTCTTTCTTTTCTTTTTTTTTCCATTGTCGGAAAAGTCGTCATGTGTGATTCTCGTACGTACAGAGCCTGCTTAAGCACTATGTTAGTTCATTAGCTTTTATGTAAAAGTTAGTGCATGCATTAATACCATGGACAAAATTCTCGCCCGCCTCCTCTTATTATGATAGTAAACCTATGGTATTACCGTCACCATCGCGATTGACCTAGCATAGATTAAAATAACCAGCAGTTCCCGCACCGACATTCCTAAAATCGTTTACAGTGACGTAGAAATAAGCCTAGCAGACCAGACTAGCTCCTGCAGCCTTCCAAACACCAATAAGCACTCCTAAAATAATAGGCTCGGGACAAATCGTAAAAATAACTAATTCGCTCACACAGATCACGGCAGGCAGCCGCAAGATAGTGTCTGCATAAGTCTCCAAAATCACTTGACAGCCCACCGTAAATGATAGGCCAGCCAAGTAACATATGATGCCGTATTCCAGCCTCATATCCCGACTTACTTCTCTCGCACATATGCGTTCTGGACTCTCCATTAATAAACTCCCAACAACATAGGGTTAGGGTTTGTAAACAGAGAAGTATGATATCAATCTGCGCAATGACCTTGGCGGAGATTTTATATCCACACGCAGAGAGGATCCCACGAATTGGGCTCATGGTACCTTTTTCCCTTCCTCCCTCCCCACCTTCCTTCGCCCCCTCCCCACCTTCGGGAAAAGTAATGAAGGAAGAAGGAAAGAAAGAAAGAAAGCAGTCACTTTTCCACGTCCCAGGATACCTACCTACAGAAAAACATGCAGGCACCAGGGACCCCGCCTGCTTGCTGCTTCTGCTGCGGCGGTCATTGCGCGGCAGAACTCAAGCAGGGCAAAACCTCTTCCTTGCGCGAGAGACACGGTCCGTGCGTCCCACCCCGGACGTTAACTTACCGTACTTTATCATACCCTCCTGCTGAACTTTTGTTTTTGTTTTTGGTCATCCAATGCCTTTTTAGGCGCGGCAGACAATAAAATTATACTGAATGAAGCTTGTGGGGAAGTTTAACTGGTCGGATACCGATGGTACATACGATTCCCTCGGGCTGGCTGGCTGGCTGGCTGGCTGGCATGTTTAACCCACGGATTGCAAGTCTACCATTGGACGAGGCTTATCCCATAGCGCTTTGACCTTACCTTACTACACTCTTCATTATCTGTCCTCCCCTCCCCCCCTTCCCTTCCCCCACCACCATCCCACCTAACTTTATCAATCCCTGACCCAGGTAAGTAATTACTAAGGCCCATCCCACAGCAACAACAAGCCCAATCCCAGCTCACCACAGCAGCAACGGGGATCGAGAGATGTGTGCGCGGGTTCAAGAAAGGCAAGGAAGTAATAGGAAAAGAAGAAAAGAAGAGAGAAAAAAAAAAACAGCAACCGGCCAACACAAAGGGTATATAATCTCGTATACTATTGACCCAGTGCGACGGTGAGAATGAAAAAAAAAATTTTTCTTCTCCCTCTTCATTTCCACTTCTTTGACGTGGTGGTAGTCGATACCAACCGATGGATACTAGATACTCAGCCGTCATGAAACATCACTCGTGACATGGGATAGCGTGCTGGGATTTAACGTTCAGGTAACGGCCGGAGCGCATGCGATGAGCTGGCGGTTGGGGAAAAAAGCCCCAGGGAGAAGAGAAGGGCCTTTGCTTGCTTTTTCCTCCCCCTCCCTCTTGATGTCTTTACTTATTCTTTATGTAACGATTGTTCCTGACGGGCGTTGAAGTGGTGAATTGTCAGTGCGGTTTGTGGATCGATCTGGGTGGTGCTTAGTGCGTTTGTGCTAGGGCGTGCTCTTATCAAATCGTGAATCGGCTGAGGGCGTGGCTTTGGCAGGGCTTGTTATAATAAGGCTTCGGCGGTGCGTTTGGGGTGTGGTGCTGCTGGTGTTTTCTGGGTCACATGAGAGGTCTCGGGCCTCCTGTTCAACGACGTAGGTGCTTATATTATATCATACCGGCAGCACGATCGCTCACAAGAATGATTCTATTATTGAGATTTTGCTGAGATAATCGTGTTTTAATGGTTGCTTTTGTGCCTTAGTGCTTGTAGAAGGACTGGATTACAGTATGATACTATAAATGTTTCTACTATGGTAAGGGGTTCGTTTAGACTGGTAATAAGAGTATTAGCAGCCAGTATTCTTACTGTAGTAATAGTACTCCATTTGGAGTAGAGTAATTAGTAGACTTTCTTAGTCTGGGTACAGCTACTATTATATTAACCTAAGGCATTTCAACAGATACAATAACCGTATAATAACTACAACTTCCAGCCTACTAAATACAAGTACTTGTATATATATAAAAGACCCAATATCAAACAAGGCTCCTGTTCGGAGGCGACAGAACCATGGTTGAATCGGATCGACGCGACGGCACACTATTTCGTGGGACCAATAGTTTGTACAGAATCTTTGCTTGTACCATGCGTCGAATATTTCCCCAGGGCTAGGGCCTTCCCCTCATCCTCCCACGGTGGGGGGTAATTAAATAAATATAAAAATAATAAAAATAAGAAAGAAGACAGGGGACAGTGACACAGGACCAGAAAAAACTAGCCATGTATACACCCTTCATACTACTAAACGATAATTTCGAAAGAAAAAAAATAGCATATGATCATCAAGTATGAAGCCATATTCCTTTGACAAGTGACACTCTGGTACAGTAAATCTACGTGCCTCTCCATCGCAGGCTCTCCTTGTAGCATCAGAATTGGCAACAATTCCGGGATTCCCGCCGTTATAAAGTATGTTCATAGTGTCATGATTTGAAAATGAGCGAGGGGGTAAAGTACACATAAGCGCGGAGGAGGAAAGGAAAGGAAAGGAAAGAAAGAAAACAACAATTTTTTCTTTTCAAAAAAAAAAAAAAAAAAAAAAAAAACTGGCGTGATATATGATTGAGAACATCATGCGGAAAATAAGATACGACCCGATATATGCCGACAACGAAAGAATCACCGATCTCCCTTCCAGAAAGAAAGAAAGAAATAACCAAAGTGCGGCACGCAAAAAAAAAAAAAAAAAAATCTTATCAATGACTTCATCCAATAGATAAGAATTTCCAGCGTCATGAGACTCGCAAGGGGTAAAAAAAAAGAGAGAAAAAACGGGCACAAAAATGGGGAAAATAAGGAAAAACAAGAGGACGATATGAGAAAAGAAAATAAAAAGGCAAGGAAAAAAAAAGATTAGAAAACCCCCGCACTCTCCATTCCTTCCCACACGCTCAAACGTACCCCACGAACCCCATTTTTTTTCTTTGCAGAAACACTCAAAGTCAAGTGCCGACCTGCGAATGGCCCACGATGATGACCCCCTGGGATGTGACCATCCTACCGGAGGATCCATCATCCATGGGCAGGTTCCCCTGGCCAGATAGTGAGCCAGTGACATAAGTGTTTCCAGCTCCCGGGGCAGGATATCCACGATGCGGTGGCATAAGGCCGCCTGCAAGAGACGATGCAGGCTGCTGTGGCGGGGGCGACGTACCGTTACCAGAGCCCAGCGCATTGGTACCAGGGTGTGCGCCGTCAGTGACGGAGAAATTCCGGCAGAGCAAATAAGCGCGCATTGCTGCGGCTTCGCGTGCGAGGACTTCGCTCTCTACCACGCCCTCTGACTGGTATTCCCGGTTGTTGACTCGCACTGTGCACGAGATGCCCGTGGGGAGGTATTGGCACTCGTAGTGCGGGTCTGACCATCTACGGCGACGGCAGAGACCTTTTTTGAGATACAATAGCTTGTTAGTTCTTTTTTTTCTTTCTGATATCCCTGTTTGAACTAGCAGACCGGGGATGCTTTTTCTGCAGGGAAGTGCGTGGGAAGTGTGAGGAGTAAAGGGCAATTGAACTTGAAAAATTGGGTTTGCTAACGGATATATGTCAAAGTGGGAGATTGGGGGTGTGTGGGGAAGACCTACTGGACAGATACAAGATGTAATACATTTCAGATGGTAATGAAATGGACTAAAGACTGAATTCCCGTACTAGGCACACGGGAGCTGGAACCGAAGTGGATTATATGGAAAGGTATATGGTACGTTTATTACCACTGCAAGAGAGGTAATGGAAAACGCTGGAAGACAGCGTATCTTCCGAAGAATGGTCTTGTATTCGATACACGGCTGGGAAAGAGGAAGAGGAAGAGGGGGGTATTGCTTTCTCAAGTTTCTTCCCGCAATTGGTATGCCGTCTTCTAGGAGAGATTTGAAATTGCCCCGAACTTGCTGAATGAAGGCAATTGTACCTTACGGCCTAGGAAATATGACCTGGAACCGTCTTATACGAAGAGGTTAAGTGGTAAGAGCAGAAGACAAAGGGTAGTTGTAGTGTGGTGCAATTCTTTAGAGCCCCAGCAGGTGGGTGTAGGTGAGTTGTCCTCGGCCTTGTTCTAGAGAGAGCACAGCAGCTGTAATATATGACCCGGAGTGCGGGGGACCCCTCAGTCATAGCTGTCATCCATTGGGAGTGGCCGATTGACTGGGACAAGAAGGTCTGCGGTTCATGAACGAATAGAAACCGACTGGCGATATTGAGTACGTCGAAGCGGAGGATGGTGGACAATATCTGATCGAATGATACTGTGTGCTTTCGACCCCCCCCCCCCTGTAAGCAACCATGCTTCACGATACATCGTTGAGGAGGGGGGTGGACCTAATTCCTATCTCACTACCAATGAAGAGTGCTGTCTCCCGTGACAGCACTCCCGTTACTTTTTTTGCTTTTCTCTACCAGCGGGAGCGGGACAGACTGAGTGGTCGAAGAGGGAATGGTATGGGGAAAAGACAGGAGTGAAGGTGAGAGGGGCAACCCAGAGGAACAGTCCAGCGCCAAAACAAAATATCTCCAAACACCTTCGGGTGAGGTGGCGATATTGAGACGCGCCGGAGTCACTAAGCCTCCCATGTTATGTCTGGCGTCCAAGGATCACTACTTTGGACAGCAATTCGCCGCTCCAGGGCATATCCAAACGTGCCGTCGATAAAAAGGAAATAAAAACAAAGTAAGTAAGAGGAGAGCATCTTCCCCACTTCATGTGCGACTACTCATTGAGGAACATCTGCCCCTTCGCCCAGGAGTGGGAGACAAAGTACTGGTACAGAAGTGTACGAGTAGTTCTCAGGAGTTCTCTCTCTACGAGAATGAGAGGATCCCAAGAAAGAAAATTCAAATATCATGAAAATCTATTCGTTCGATTGAATTTTTTTGCTGCAGTATGCAATTCTAATAGTCTCTTCCCCTCCCCTCTTCGGATATCAGACATTTTCGCCTTGCCAGGCTAAGTATATCGTTTTTTTTTTTTCTCTCTCTAACATATGCTTTCTCTCCCATGAATAGCCGAAGCCACCCCCAATAATCGTGGCACTTCTTTTCCTCTGAAACTTAGCTCTAAAGCACGGTGCTGAGCAAGGAAAAGAAAAGAAAAAAAAGAAGAAAAAAAGATAGAACGATTGGAAGGAAGAAAAGGGGAGAAGAAGCAAGCTTAACGGATCGGAGACAACGGAACAATTCAGAGGGCAGACAGGACGGCAGGGGATAACTTGAGAGGTAAGTTAGCACCCGAGTAGAAGGGTTTACTTACGGTATTCTTAGGAGGAGATACTTAGGTTGCACTGAGTATGGCAAAGAGTAAAGCACCTTTTAACTAGCCATTTCGGCTCAACTAAAAACCACCGGCCGGTTGGTTTGCCGAAAATGTACCAAGTAAAGATAATCTGGATTATTTTTTTTCTAGATTGACTGGCTTCCAACTGACAGATTGACAATATAGGCAGAAACGAACGTTGGAAGACGAAATGCATTGATGCGTTGGCATAACTAACAACCTTTCGTTTTTTTCTTATAGCCTGCACGAGCGAGAAGTGCGCCAGGCCTTACGTGGGGAAAATCAGGGTGCGAAAGTACAAATAGGTCCCACATTGAGGCGGCGCGGAATAGATGATCTACGAAGTCGTCAATATTGCGCTATACATACCGGACACTGTGGGCATATGTAAAAGTACTGCTGTAACCTACAGTGCCTAGGCAACAACGGGGATTTCGAGATCGACTTGCAGCCTTGGCTACTTCTCACCTCTCCGCATACGGTACTGTACTTTCTCAATCTTCCCCTCTCTCCTGTTCCTCTTCCTCTTCCCGCTCCCCCTACTCCCTGCCTAACCTCAGGAGAGGTGCCAGCCGGGACATGGGAGTTGGTCCGGCGGTGGGAGAGGGGGTGAGAGGGGTGAAAGACAGAAAGAGGGTACCCGACGAGTCCAATTCTCTTCCCTATTGGTCTTGGGGCACCGTTGTCCTAAAACGACAGTAGATCCTAAATAGGGTATTAAAGAAGAAGCCTCATCACTTAGCGTTACTCTCAGGACTTGGGATTCGAGACTCGAGACTCTCTCGCATACGTGAACGGATCGTACTGGTGCGCGCTTGGAAGAACATGCAGGAGGGCTGAGGAACAGGTGTTCGTTTGCAAATTGGACCAAGAAGCCTATGTACTGTAGTGCAATTGTGATATCTGAGAGGACTTACTGAGTAAGAAAAGAGAGATACCGTTGAGGTTGGGAGGAATCCTGGGGTACATGATTCGTTGACTGCATGAAGGGCCCTGCAAGTCTGGCCCTGGGAGGCTAAAGTAATACTTTGTCGCTGCATCCGTCAATCAAGTTCACAAATCGCGTCTCTCAACACTGTAAAAGGCTGATTCTTCTGCGATAATAGTAACCCCGTGAACATGAACATGTAAATGAGTGTATTAATCAGAAACTAGGAAGAGCGTCGGAATCTCTTCAATGTCGAAAAAGGAAAGAAATAGACCGTGTCTAGTGTGGCGCGTTCCTCGTTGGCCAGGAGAATGTAACCTGAGGAAAAAGCGCGCCTAAGATAACGGCAGAACGATAGGCAACAACCCCATTCTGTGTGCCGATTTGGTCGAAAGGGACCTAAGATACAATCATAACAATAAGTTGCAGCTAGCTAATATTACATCATAAATGCAATTGTCGCCCACGATGGCTCCCTCTCTTCCCGGTCTTTGATCCTCTATTCCATGTATCGCACCTTTAAAATAACCCCAACAAAAATGAGACCCGGTTCTCTCAACCTGTAGTGTAGGTATTGTGTATCACCCAACATCTTGACAAAAGAAAGCCCACAGGAATTGAACAAAAGGCCAATGGAATTTTCATCAAATATGGAAAAGTAATGAGAAATTTGAGAGTAGAAAAAAGTGAAGGAGAAATAATAGTGTAAAAATTTAATAGCATAGGAAATGTAAGAAAGGAGAGAAAAAACGGAGAGAAGAAAAAAAGGAGTGAAAGGATTGAGAAGCAGGAAATCGGACTATACTGATGTTCATACCGAGTGCATGTTCCAGATTTACCGCAACGAAAAAATAAGAAAAACCAGGTCCTGTCCGTCCGGATCCGTTCCAGCTCCCATGTGTCTGCACAGCGCACGAGGTCCCCTCGCATCCGGTGGCTACAGCTGCCTTACCCCCCACTAATCAGCCCTGCCGGCACACATGGGGAGGCCACTCCTAGGTAGTGGCATTCAGGGCTTCGTAGGCCTTTTTTGCTGCTTTTTCTTTGGCGTTCTCCTCGGCTTTGTACACATAGCTGGTTTCGTATTCTCTGCCCGCTACACTAACAACGCAGGAGTACCATGATTGTCCGGAGTGCGGTGAGGCTGCCGGTCCGGGATCGGGGCTGGGGGGTGAGGGTATGCTTCCGCCGCTATGTTCGTAAACTTCGTAAGTGGGAGATGGTATGCGTTTGGAAGCACAAAGTTCTATATCACTCCTCCCAGAGAATGTGAGTGTAACCCTCCTAATTTTTGTAGCATTGGAGTTTTGAAAGATAGAACAAAAAGGGTCGGGTGAGTGGGAAGAATATCCGAAAAACTGATTCAGAGACTGTGAAAAGCTGCAAGATGAAGCCTACCTTGCAGATGTGACTGCCAGTATGTTCTCGTGTGTGAAACCGCCATCTGGTATTTTCGATGTCGATACTACCAACTTTTGTGTTTTCACCACGCTGTAATCGAAACACACAACAGGGCAGCACAAACCAGGCACAGCCCAGGTGTACGGCTTTCTTATGTGGGCACTTGGATATCTCCTGACTTGCGCTTGCTTCTTATTATCGGCAAAGAAAATGCCTCTGTTTCAGAGCACGGCACACACAGTTGCAGCAGTTGCCAAAAGCTACTCGCCAATGCAGGTGAAGAGCGGGCACTGTTGTCAATCCGGGTAAAAAGACTCACGACGGGAAGGACGACGAGAATCGGCGACTAGGAGTTGGCTTTCTAGAACCTAAGAGGCGTCCTGTCTTCTATCCTCACTTGGCGATTAGTTGTCTACCGTAGGTTGTTCGGTCAAGATAAACGGGTTTTGATTGAGTTGCCAAACAAGAGAACAAAGAAGTTAGGACGCAACATGGCCCAACCTTAAATCTTTCAGGACCCAGAGGCTAGCCTTCTGCTGGCACTGGAAGATGTACCCCACATGGGCCATTCTCCAACTATAGGAGGATAACACCTCGTCAGGCGTTTTCTATGTTCTGTTAGGGAATGTTCTGCCAAACCAGTAAGATATGATTAAACTTATTGCGAACTCCAGAAAACCGGTTCGCACACCATGTGAGGTTGATTATGTTTGGTCCACCCCGCTTTTCGCTAGGCAGCTGCAGAATTTCTGATATTCAGTGAAACCAACCATTTCAGTTGGCCAATCAGCCTCTACGCCATGGGTCGTCAGGAACATGCAATGCACGGAGGCATTGATGGCCATGTAATCAGAACTTTTTAGCAATATGCTGAGGTTTCTCACGTACCAACTGTGTTGCAAGGAATGTGCCGTAAAATTCTCACAAAGAATCGTAGCCCACTGTCGGCTGGTTTCCTGCAAGAGATACGTACATTAAAGATTCCATTATCGCCTCTGCGAACGCAATCTGTCCTCCGGAAAGAGAGAAGTCTACCGCATGAATGAGTGGGAAGGCAGGGCCCGGTTGCAATAAACAAGTCTCCAGATTAGCTACAACCATCAAGCTCATAACCCGGAGGAAATTTCTAGACGGATCGAGACCACCGACAGATATCCACCCCCCTGGCCGTCATCCTACTCTGTATACCAACTGAAGCCTTAGGCATAACTCAGCATATATCTCTCCTTATTAGCGAAGTTACTAAGTTATATCGTCTGGAGAAAGAATAGAGTGAATATAGTATCTCTCTCCGTGTGCAGAGCCCGGATGCTTTTAAAATCCGGACACAGCCGAGAGGTCCAAGCATTTGGACGTAACTTTAGACCATTTTGGGCCCTCAGGGCTCCAACCCCAAACCTTTGATATACAACTCGATACATGTTCGCTGTGGGCAATGTTGCAGGATTATGCGGATATCAGTGCCGTTTGAAACCTATCCTCCATTTAGGCCCCCTACATGTTGTGATTCTGGTCACGATGTTCCTAACACACTCTGAATTGATTGGCTAGGTAAGGCCTCATACGATAGCGATGATGGTTCATGATCGCTCAGGACAAAAAGTGGGGTACATACCATGGTACACGTGGGACCAACTGCTAGAAATACGATTAATTGCCACGTTCTCGTGATCTCCCGCAGTTAAATCTTAGCTAGATGGAGTGATGGATATCGGCAGCACAATCAACCAACCAGTAAAGGGAGCTGATAAACAATTCCCCAAAGTGTCGAAATGGACCTACATAGGGGAGCAGTAGAGTGTCGGATGGGTGACCCGGAAAAGACCTAACGACATCCAATAGTAACAACTCTCGAAGGTAATAAGATAGAATATCATGCGTGTGGTCCCGTGGACCTTCATGTTATGTACCGGTAGCCCTTATTGTGCCAGAACGAATTCAGATAACATGGTTTTTGCCTGCAATCGGGCCAAGCATGGCTTGAACCAGTATGCGACCAACCGCAAATGCGTCGAGTGACGTAACAAGACGTGGTATCTGACAGAATTGGGCACATATTTCAATACTATCGACCTCAATTCAATGTCAGGATAGGAGTTATCGCGCACTGAGGTTGCAGGGATCTAAGAGGTCTATAAATTATATGACGGTAGCCCTGGTCCGAATTTCTTTCTGTATACCGAAAGCTAAAATTTCGGTTTTTGCGCTTTTAATGATTAACCGGTCAAAAGTATTGTCACGGCTTTCGTGGATAGGCATAATGTTACTCAGCGTGGCCGTTTATCATTGGAAGTTTTTTGGTGAAAGCGACCGAACATTGGAATCGGCATACGTCCTGCAGGAATATTGCTCCTCAGGTTCGGTCCCATTAAAGTTTCTGCAACATCCAGTGAATCCTCCCACAGTGATGGTGACTAAATCTTTCACCTTTATCGAACCGGTATCGGACCAATTAATGGGAATGGCAGCGGCATATCGGCTGCAATACCGTGTTCATGGAGCAAACCTCCGGAATAATCGCAAATTTCCGTATAGCCTCAACTTGATATCGCAAACCCGCCATGCTGGGTCAATTGATAAGTCTATTAGCTTTTGGGGAAGTAAAACTTCATTTGGCTCCTGTTGGACTGCAACCCCGGCGTGATCTCAAATGGCTGTACTGTCCCTCAATTGGCTGCGTGGATGGAGGCCAATTGGCACTGAATGGGATTACCAAAACAGATCTCCGGCAAAAGAGGAAAGGATAATAACGATAGCAGAAATCGGCTCACTCCAATTGTGTCGAGAATGCAAAAATTACATTCTTGGGAATTTTTGTGCAGGTTAAATTTTTCACCGATATGCTACACGACGAGTCCCCAACCAATTAGTTCAACGATATAACGAATACAATCATAGTGCATCTTACCATCAACTTCTGCAGTAGCTCCAAGGTCTTCAAAAATATAGAATCTAGCCGTAGTGTATTCGGGCATGCTGCTATGTACGAGTACACTGCGCACCCCAGGGACGGCGTGCTCAAACTTACGTTCAACCCAGATTATTTGGTTCACACATGTGCCAAGTTCGGACCGAGGTATTTGTTCGCAATTGCTAAAGTTGGTTATTTTGGACTTACACCTCTAGGACCTCGATTGGAGCTGTTGGAGTACCGTAAAAACCGAAATAATTGAGAATCTAGTTAGGACGTTGGATTTGCCTCTCCTGGCAAGGTCTATTGTTTTTTCTTTTTATTTGTCTCAGCTGAGGGCTGAAAGGCAATCTTTTCGCTGTATTTTCTCCCCTTAATTCGAAGGGGGAAATTCTGGACGTCTTAGCGTGATTCTCAATTATTTCGGTTTTTGCGGTACCTGTGGGTTCCTTCTCTTCGGAAATATAAAAGACGATTTCTTTATCAGATCCTATTTTTGGGGCGTTTATTAAATTAGTGCCCAAGTTCCTGCGTTCCTCCAAGGTATCGGTTCACTCCACGCAGCTGTGCGAATCGGAAGCTGTGTCGGTGGATAAATTGGGAGGTACTTGGACAATCAGGAGTTACTAGAAGAAACGGGCGACATCCCCAGGGGCGATATGAAGCCAGGTGTTTCTCACTATGCCCGGGAGGAATTTATATCCTTTAGCGAGAACCCGAGGTCTTGGATGAAATCGTGATTCCTGTGGAACCCTTACATGTCAGCATACGAACTCTAAAGTAATTTCAGTCAACAGCAAAGATATTCGAAGTAACTCACAGGCAGTGAACGCATATATTCCCCAATCTCTATATGTTCCTTCAGGATAGACCTTATTGTCTTGGTCACACGAAGGAAGTCTAGCAGCGAGAGCTTCACATCTCTTGCCACAAGCTCTCCATAATCGGAACATAGCTAGATTATTAAAGCCCAACGGTAGGACCCCATCACTGTCGAAGTCAAACATTGTGTGTCGAAAGGGGTCTAGATGATTGAAGTATTATGTTAGTCGGTGTAGACAGATCTGCCACACAAGGGAGCCAGCAGGTTGATACATAGTCGGTTGAGTGGACTGAAGAAGGTGACCCCGCTAGTATTGAAAACTTTAAGCAATTGGCTAACCAAAGACGACAAATATTAGCCACGGAGTTCTAACATGCATAGTTGATTCTTACATTGGAGAGCCTACACTCCACGGTAAGTATTAAATTAGAACATACTTAAGGCTATCATAAGCCTGATATAAGGCTCTTCTATTCGAATATTCCAGTATTCGAGCAGAGCTTTCATTACATCTGCTTGTATCCGTGCCTATGAGCCAGAGCTGTTTGTCCGATGATTTTATAGTACGAGCGCTCAGACACTGATTTGGCCAACTCCGATGGCAGCCATCTAAGTGCGCCTGTTTGGCGTTGATGAGCTGTCCGTCTTCGAGTGTTGTCATCGGAAGGCAAGTGATTATAGGTGTTTTGCATGCATATCAAATTATTGCCAGCTCCTTTCTATCGACGGGGTATGGTCGTCGAACCAGCAATTTAGAGTGGTGCAAATAAACCACCTTCTGTATCGACGACATGATCTCTTACACTTGTGATGACCTTGAGTCCATACAATCAAGATGAAGCAAAGTTAGCATATTTTCTGATATCCGAACTCCAGAAACAATTTCAGTTCCTTAGTGGCCTTAGAGGTCCTGAATCCTCCAAGTGGTCAGAAAGACCGCTCTAAAACTTGCCTGTCTGCAAATAGAAAATTTGGCTTGAAAGATAGCGTGAACTTATGGATCTTGCTGGAATTGTTGAAAAAGCTCTATGTTGTAGGTTGATTTCCCTACATGGAGGTTGCGGAGGGGAAAAAGATATTCCGCGTTGACGATGAGATAGATATAAACGAAATCTCAGCTCAAGAAAGATAACAATCAAGTTTGCTTCTCCACCAACAAGCGTCGTGGATATCGTTAACCCAACCGCACACGTATCCCTGACACGAATAAATTCAAAGCGAATGAACGAGGTTGATATACGTTGTCAATGATTTGGCTTCAGTTGATTTGTTGAAGTACAGCTCGAGAAAAAAGAACACCAGAGTCCAGAACTAGATAGCTGAGTTTGATATAGAACAAGTGTTAGAAAATTCCCCGATTTTTTTTCCAAGCACCACATGGAGTTGCAAGTTCTCGCTGGAAGTGAATCTTTTTTTTTTTTTTCGATTTTTTTGCCTTCCCCCTTTCCTTCCCTGATTTTCCATAATGGAACCCCTCAACTCGAGGGAGATAAATTTTTTCACGTTCTTTCTTTTTCCTTCTGCAAAGGAGAAAAACAAAGCCTCTAAAGGCCGGGCCGCGCTGCCGACTGGCTCGTTCATTCATCCAGAGTCTTTTCTGGATGGTGGGTTAAGAAAAAGATATATAGTGAGATGGACAAGTTTGTATCAAAAATTGATGCAGATCGTATTGTACCGAGATTCCCATCGATGAGGATCAATTGGATGAGGGCCGTCATCCCGTAAACATGAGGCGTAAGATATCTATCTGATGAATAAAAGGAATGCTGCTGTTGAAATGGTTGAAGACTAGGAAAGAAGAACTCCGGGTATGACGTCCACGTGCAGACAAACAGTCCTTATTGTAACCACCAGCTACGATGATAGTTTTGTTAACCGAGCTGAGTATCGTGGACTCTGCGCGCGGCCAACGGCCACCGACCTTTTGCTATCTGTGAACTTTCCCCATCATGTATTGTTGATCAAAAACAAGGCACCTGACTTTACTGCTGGGGTACCGTAGTGTACCGTTCCCAAACTGCACCATACAGGTGTGGTATCCTTACTCGAGCAGACACGGGATAGAGCACTGTGGCTAGGGTAGAGCAAAAGTAGTGAGTACAGTTTGCAGGCACAAGATAAGCAATGCATGCTGGGCATTACGAACAGCAGAGTTTCTCACGCTCATTACCCCCAATAACACCATTTCTCACTGAAATACAGCATTCTATTGAGTAGAATCTGCCATCTGCGTTTTAACCCTTAATGAGCATCTGCCGGTATCAGAGTAACCTGTATCTCTACAGTTCCATGGCACGAAACTATTCGTGACAGCAATGATCAGGTGTTCTTTTTTCGGATATCCCCTCACCCCTCTCGGCAAGGAAAATTCTGCAAATATTGTAACGCCTTGTGGTTTTCTTTATTTTATTATTATTTTTATTTCCCACGCTGAACGAGGGGAAAGAGAAAAAAATTGGAAATCCGGGAGCTGAAAGCACGACCATCCGAAAAGAAACGGTAGAACGGAGAGTGCCAACCTCCGTACTTGTACCGGCTTTCGTATCTTTGTGGCTCTGGGGGTTTGGAGTAACAGTCGCTGCAAAGGTACTGAAGGGGTTATCCTTGGTATTGACAACCGAGCGAATTGTGGGGAAAGTCGTTGAGGCACAGCACTCGTGGTACAAAACCGTACTTGAGCTATTAAAGCATCTATACGAGCAGGGTACAGTTATGTATGAGTGTGCTGATAACCGCAGTACAAGTAGCAGTAGCACAGCAAAGAGTCTGATAGTCTAATAATGTGAATCTATAATTCACGGAACCGCTGATAAGTAGATGTAGTACGCTGTTGGTAAGTCATTGGTAGTACTATATCTTGTAAACAAGCTTGCCTACTTTCATAAAGCACCTAAGCAAAAGTCTTGGTGAAAATGGTGGATCAGCAAAGACAACGCGACCGAGCAACTAAGGAGACCGATCAAATTTTCACAACAGCATCAACCATGGCACTGGAGACATTGTGCAAAGAGCTTAACCGAGCTGAAAAAGGCATGATCTTTGCCTTTTTTGGGATTTTCCAAAAAATTTCAACTGTTAGCCAGATAGTTGACTGGCCGCAGTCAACTGTTAGAAATTTCCTTGCCTGGTCAATAGAGCAGGATTCAATAGACAACCTCCCCCCACTCTGGCCAACCACCACTACTCTCCCAGAGAGCAAAGAGATCACTAGCGCAAGAAGCAAGGCTCCACAGGGATTGGGATAGGGGGAGGTTGTGGCAAATATTAGCTCCTAATGTCTCAGTTTTTACTGTAAACCAGGCTTTAAGAGAAATTGGTATTAAGAAGTGGCTAGCTAAGGAAAGAGTGAAACTTACTTCAGAGCATGCTCAAAAGAGGCTAGCCTAGGCTAAAACACATCAGAATTGGATTGCCAAGGATTTTGAAGGGGTGATCTGGAGTGATGAATGCTCAGTTGAAAGAAGTTGCAATCTTCATCAAAAATAGGTCCCTAGATCTGCATCTGAAAAGTGGCATTCTGGCTGTGTAAGAGAGATACGAAAGGGAAAAGGTATTTCTTTAATGGTCTAGAGATGTTTCTGGGGTAGGAACCAGGGAACCTTTGTACCTTTGGTTGTAAAATCAGTAGACTAGTCAGTCTATCTCTAATTGCTTGAAATCTGCCTTGTCCCAGTCCTAATCCATATTTGCAACATCCTTGGTAATCCTATCTTCCAGCAAAATAATTCTACCATCCATACCACTCAGGCAGTACTAGATTAGTTTGATGAAAATGGTATTGAACTGGCTGAATACCCCCTATATTTACCTAATCTTAATCCTATTGAATATGTCTGGGTTGAACTGAAGCAAAGACTTCAGATTCCATACCCTGACATTGCTTCAACACCTGGTGGTCCTGAAAAGGTCAAGGAGAAGCTAGCTGAGGTATTACCTATAGTATGGGATATAATACCTTCTGGGTTTTTTTGAGCAGCTGTGGAGGTTAATGCCAGACTGGGTTTAGGCTATTCTTTGCAGTAAAGTGCTGGTATACAAGATACTAGGAATTATTTTTTGCTCTTTTTTATTTTCTTACCATGTAAAGGCTGGTCCTAGAATTCATTTTCTTTAATCTCTTATCATTTGAAGCTTCTTTGGTTGAGTTATTGCAATTTCTTTACTCTATGTTTGCCATTACCATGATTGTTGAAATACACAATCACCAAGACTTTTGCTTGCTTTGCGGTGCTCTCCTTCTCAAAGGTAACAGTAGAATTCATTACTCGAGTAGGTATTCATTGCCGGCCCAATCAAGAGACACCCAGTTGAGCCTCGTAAAAAGCAGGCGGGGAAGGGAGACGGAAGGCTGGACAAGCTTATTTCCGGTGAGTTCCACGGAGTTCCCTTGAGACCTTGCTTACGATAGCTGGAGCGAAATGAGGCATCCAACGAAACTGCACTTTCTAAGGCAAACTTCGCCCCCTCCCTACTCAACCCTCAAAGCCTCGCTTCCGCGCATTCAACGTCCATCTTCCCCTCTTCTCGTGACTCTCTCTCTTCATCCTTCCACTCCTCATTCTCCATTCTCATCCACTCCCAAAAGCAATACAGAATCTCAAATTACTCGAGTTTACATTCGACTTCATTCTTCCAAAAATTAAATATGCAGATCTTTGTAAAGACTCGTGAGGCACCCTCCAAACTTCAAACCCCTATTAACGAGATCATAAAACTAACACTGTGCACAGTTACCGGGAAGACCATCACTTTGGAGGTTGAGTCCTCGGACACCATCGACAATGTGAAGAGCAAAATTCAAGACAAGGAGGGGATTCCTCCAGACCAGCAGCGTTTGATTTTCGCTGGTAAGCAACTCGAGGACGGCCGTACTCTTTCCGACTATAATATCCAGAAGGAGTCTACCCTTCATCTTGTCCTCCGTCTGCGTGGTGGTATGCAGATCTTTGTAAAGACTTGTATGTTCCCTGGCTGGTTTCTTGTTTGTTTATTTGCCACGTGCTAATAGTTTTTTGAAGTGACCGGAAAGACAATCACTCTTGAAGTCGAGTCTTCGGACACTATCGATAATGTTAAAAGCAAGATTCAAGACAAGGAGGGCATCCCTCCAGATCAGCAGCGTCTAATTTTCGCCGGCAAGCAACTCGAGGATGGCAGAACTCTCTCCGACTATAACATTCAAAAAGAGTCCACCCTCCATCTCGTCCTTCGTCTGCGTGGTGGCATGCAGATTTTTGTCAAAACCCTTACCGGCAAAACTATTACCCTCGAAGTTGAGTCTTCGGATACGATCGACAACGTAAAGAGCAAGATTCAGGATAAGGAGGGGATCCCCCCAGACCAACAGCGTCTTATCTTTGCCGGTAAGCAGCTGGAGGACGGCCGTACCTTGAGTGATTATAATATCCAAAAGGAGTCAACCCTCCACCTCGTCCTTCGTCTGCGTGGTGGTATGCAGATCTTCGTAAAGACTCTTACCGGAAAGACTATTACCTTGGAAGTTGAATCGTCTGATACTATTGACAACGTCAAGAGTAAAATTCAGGATAAGGAGGGTATCCCCCCGGATCAGCAACGCCTTATCTTTGCTGGTAAGCAGTTAGAGGATGGGCGTACTTTGAGCGATTATAATATCCAAAAGGAGTCTACCCTGCACTTGGTTCTCCGTCTTCGTGGTGGCATGTAAGTAAAGCTTTGGTATGGGGGGATTTATGTTAGAGAGATGTGTTTTCTATAAATACTCTTGGGTTTGCTTTTCGGGATGGGGTTTTCTTATTTTTCTGTTTAGCAAGGTTGTTCTTGGGTGTTTTGTTTTGTCGGGATAAGAGATCAGTAGTTAGCGAATTGTGGCCCTAGGCTCAAGATCAATATCATTCTCGATTCTCTCCACCAAGCGTTGACTTGTTTTGTGACTAGATTTGTGCGTATGTGATGAGATAAGGCAACCCGGTGGTCAAATCTACGAGTGATGGACTATCGCCCAACATGATAGGGTATCATGAGAGTGGTATAATATCAAGATGCGGATGATAGAAGCCGGCAGACCGCCAAGTGCAGACTTGGCATGTTCTTTGGGCTTGGAGCGAAGCGGACACTTTCAGCCACCCCCGCTATCAATCAATTGGTCTTATCAGATTCAATTTTTACACATGGTAATAGGGAACCTAGAGCTACTGCTAGGATCTGATAATTTATTTAGTATGGTACGGTAATGGTTCATGCATAGTATGGGTATGTTTTCTAGTACTTGTACAATAGGAGGAGATTCTAGAAATTGCCTGGTTCATACTAGGGAATTGAAACCCCTCATTTTTGGGGAAAATAACCAAGTGCTGTGTTTGTAGCACTGACCCCCCCCCCCCCCCTCTCTCTCTCTCTTCAACATCAACACTACTAACGATAGTATTTTCTCTTGTTACCGAGAAATGGCATCGGATATAATAACCATCCACTCACGTATCTCTTCAGACCTGCATACCCCCGATCCAATCGTGTCCCGCTTCGCAGACGAAGAGTCAGACCAGGAAGTGCCTCCCCCGCTCATCGTCGAGAAGCACCACCTACCCAACCGCATAGCCCTACACGTAACAACGGATGAGCGAGACGATTGCAAAGTGGATTTCGAATGCAACGACTTGAAGTGGGGGATTGAGATATCGTCTTCTTCCGCATATCCTACGCTCCACGATGACGTGCTCTCGTTCAGGTACTACAGCAACGAAGATAACCAGGAAGAGTACGCGCTGTTCAAAGTGTGGGTTATGCTCTTCTGGTACTTCCAGCTACCGGCTCCATCCGCGGAATTGATCCCGAACAAACCCGGGAGTCCAAGGGGGAGTTGGCAAGTGCACTTCAGTGGCACGGGGCCCTTCTTCAAGTTGGCGAACTTGCAAGCCGTGGAGGCGGCCGGCCTCGTCTCGTTCCCGGACTCGGGCGCTGCCTCCGGGGAATGGATCGGGGCGTATGCTACCCGCGCCGGCTTCTGGCAATTGCCCCCCGAGCCGTTCCTGAGTCCCGTGTGTAGTTTGAAGAAGCCGTTGCGCATGCCGAAGCCCGTGGAGTATACTTTCACGGACTGCGTGCGTCACCCGGTCCGTCCTCGGCCGCAGCCTAACGGGGATATGTATACGCGGTGGATCCCGTCGTTCGGTCAATTCCTCACCTTCCGCCTGGCAGACCTAGACGAGGACACGGAGGTGGTGCACCGCTGGATGAATGATCCTCGCGTGGCAAAGTTCTGGGGAGAGAAGGCGGACGAGGTGGAAAAGACCAGGTCGTTCTTGAAGAAGGGCTTGGGGTCGAAGCATTTTTTCCCCGTTATTGGGTGCTGGGATGATGAGCCGTTTGGATACTTTGAGATTTACTGGGTGAAGGAGGACACGCTGGGACGGTATGCTTCTGATGTGGATCTGTGGGATAGGGGTGTGCATTGTTTGGTGGGCGAGCAGAAGTTTAGGGGCCCGAAGAGGGTGGAGGTTTGGATTTCTAGCCTGGTGCATTGTATGTTGCCTGCTCGTGGGGATGTTGTGTTGTGGAGTTTGTCACTGGACTGGGCTAACAGGTGTACCGTAGTCATGTTTCTCGACGACCCGAGGACGCAGAAGGTGATGCTTGAACCTAGGGTTGACAACGAAAAGTGAGTACCCTACCGTATTCCAATACACAATGGCAGTGAAGAAAGGAGAACTAACAAAGCTCCCAGATTCATCAAATACCTCATGGACGCCGGCTTCTACAAAGAAAAGGAGTTTGCATTCCCGCACAAGCAAGCGGCACTCATGAAGTTAGGGAGAGAAGCGTGGGAGGGACCATTATGCTAATTTTTTCCTCATGTAACTTGACTTTTCAATGTACTTCCTAATTGTTCTGCTCAGATGGGGATGGCAGTTCTATCATAGACGGGGAGGGAACAAATTTAGATGATGATGGCGGCTCATTTTTAAAGCATTGTGTGACGGGAGTTGGAAAAGAGTGGGGACAGGGTCCAATTGTATCCCCGCAGTCGCTCCACGTGCCATTTGGGGAAACCTTGGCGGAGCCTCATGAATTCCACCCTTCCTTCCACTTTTCTATACTTGCCTTTCTGTGCCACATATATATACAACACGGGGCACAATACAACAGAAATACAAGTACAGTACAAAGCCACCCTCTTCCAATCCCCCAAACCCCAATCAATCACCAAAAATGGCCACCAAAATCGACCCAACAACCCTCCTCTCCCACCCCATCCCCGTCCGAAACCTCATCCTGCAAATCCCGCCGGGAATCCTCACACCCCTACTAACCCACCACGCCCAAGCCTTCGAGCCGCAAGACGCGATCGTAAGCTCCATAACCCCGGAAGGCCTAACAGTAACATACCTCCAACCCCTCCGCGAAGCCTGGTACAATCCCATCCCCCGCAGCGCCTTCATCCCCTTCACCCCGCCCCTCCCACCGCTTCCCCCCCCGGCCTCCGCTTCCGAGAGTGAGAATTTCGAATGGGAGGAAATATGCGCGGGGAGGCTGAGGGAGATGAGTTGTGAGAGTGGGAAGGTTATTGATGATCGCTCGGATATCATCGTTCGTCGGTACCTCCCGCCTACCAGTGTTGGCTCGTTCTTTGCCATGGGATGGTTCGTTGCGCTTAGCGGTCTTATCATTCTTTGGATATTCAGGGGGCGGGAGGCGGCGTACGTTGGTCCCTTCCTGGCGGATCATGTTTGGAATGCTCAGTGGAAGTTTGACGTGACGGCCTTTGTGCACGCTGGTATTCTCGTCAAGAAGTGTCGCGATGTGGTCAATTTGGCGGGGAGGTTGAGGGTGCATGGGGTTGATCGCCGGCGCGGGGTGTGGGCGCTTTGGTTGGTGAATGTTGCGCTGGAGGGGTGGAGGTGTGCGCAGCGGTTTGAGGCGGAGGTTAGGAGGGTGGGGAGGGGGATGGCGGAGGAGAAGGTTAAGGGGGAGAGTCGGAAGGGGAAATAGGCTGTTTCCTAAGGGGGATGCTATTAATTAATTTGGTTATTTTTTGTGTGAGAAAGTGGGGGATGTATAATTTGATTTGTTTTGCTTGCTTGCTTGCTATGATATTGGTGGTGGTGGTGGTGGTGGTGGACATGGGCACTCAAGAAAAACCCCAGTGTAGAGAATAAAGATGAAACGTGAAAAACGACAAATGCAACCCAACTCCAACCCACAAAAGCAAAAAAAAAAAAAGACAAAAGAAACCATGTACGGTATGTAATATGTGCACCCAACCACAAACACCCTTACTTCGTCTTCGCATCCTCCCTCTCCTCCCATATCCGCGTCTCCTGGCCCCTCTTCCCGCCCTTCTCATTCTCATTCAGCACTTTAATAACTTTATCCCCGCCAACTTCGTCACTCCGCTCATCCCAGTCGACGTCGTACTCTTCCGCTATAGCTTTAATCTCTCTACGTAAAGCTTTGCCCTCATTGACTAATTCCTCCCATTTTTCTATATCGAATCCCTTCTCCCGGTACAGCTTCATCTGCCGTTTCGACACAGTCATGTGCAGGGCAGACCGGTATGAGACTTCGCGGTTATTGTACAGGAAGAAGAGATATCCGCCCATAACAGTGGATAATCCAACGAAGTAGGTTACTGGTTCCATTACATCCCACTATTCCAAAGTTAGCACTGTATATCACTCGCCCCGCCCACGGAGAATAAGGTACGCACCCCCAAACTCGTCTTGAACGTCAACCAATAAACCCCCGCCCACCACCCTACCAGTCCTGCAAACCCACTGATAGCAACCCTCTGCGCCCCCCTGTGCGCAATCCCATCACATTCAGATTTGAGTCTCTCCAGCTGCTCAATTTCCCTCGTCGTGGCCATTAATCGCTGGCGAAGGTAGTGCGTTCTCTGCCTAAAACTTGGGATGCCAACGGGTAAGTCTTCGCTGCCTTCGATTCCAATGACAAATTCCTTGCCTCTTGCAGCGTCGCGGACGAAGTCGCCGACCTCGGTGGACGTGGACCAGCGGACGTACCCGCCTTTTCCAGACTTTTCGGATGGGCTAAGTGAGCCTAGGCCGCCGCCTGTTTCAACACCACCTTGGCCCTCCCCGCCGCGCAGGGATTGGAGCTTTTTTAGGCTCTGGGGATTGGAGTTTTGTGCTTCTACCAGGGCGTCGCTGAGGTCTATGGCTTTAAAAGAGATGTTTGGTGGCCGGGGGGCTGAGTTTGGGGATGTTATTAGTGGGAGTTCGGCTTGGATTAGGCGTTCTAGATAAGACAATGGCTGCTGTGGATGGACTAGCAGTGCGAGTGGGGAATCGATTGGATGGGAGAAGCCAGTGGGCTTTAGTGGGAGGAGGAGCTTTAGGAGGCGGGAGGGGGTTGATAGGAGTTTTCCTAGAGGGTGTGATGTGAGAATTGGTGATGGGAAAGGAAGGGAGGGTGAAATACCTTTTGTAGTAACGCTTGGTTCTGGGGAGCGTTTGGCGGGGGATTGTTCGATGCCTTCGTGGTGCCAGGGTGTGCTTGTTCCTACATTGCTACTACCTTCTAGTTCCCTAGCACCTGTATCACTCCCACCTTCACTCCCGTCTTTATACTCCCCACTCCCACGTGCATCTCCATCATTTCTATCCTTCTCTCCAACCCATCCTTTCTCACCTCCTTCAATCTCACCCTCACCCTCACCTTCAACATCCCCCCTCTCACTCCCCTTCCTAACTTCACGCCCCGCCCCCGCCCCACCACCACCACCATCCTCATGAACAAACCTCCCCCCATCCGCCGCCGTCGAAAACGCCCTCCTCCCCCCATTCCCATTCCCCCCACCATTCCCCGCATTCCCCCCACCCGAAGAACCCGAAACAACAAACAAGAAGCTCTTCTGAAAGTTCAGACTGGGCGGACGAGCTAAGTGCGAGGTTAGGCTCTGCGTACTGCTTTTTAACAGTTGGCGTTCCGGCAGGAAGCCCGGTGATCGTAAGAGCACGCGGGGGTTCATTATTTTTAAGAGGTGGTGGAGATGTGACTGATGTTTTGTGAGAATGGGGTTTTTTCTTGTTTAGGGGGGTGGAGGGGGTTAAGGGATGGAATGAATGAATGAATGAGTGAATGAGGGGGGTATTTTGTACGTATGTACTTGTAGATAGATAACCAACGTAAGGAGCACTACCAAATAGCGGGGCTTAAGAATCAGAAAACCAAAAACCAAAAAACAGAAATTGGGTATACAGTATATCAGCAAAGCATGTAAAGCAAAGCAAGGAAAAAGAGTGAGTGCTCCATTTTTATTTATTTTAGGAAGCATAGCTTGTGGTTGAGCTGGCATATACCGTGTACTCGTATTATATCATACTGTACTGTACTCGTATACTTGCTCGTGCCATCATGAATTGTACCGTGACCTATTGGCCAACACCGTTGCTCCCTTCCTTCCCTCCTTCCTTCCTTCCTTCCCTTCCTTCCTTCCCTGCTCCGCTTTTCCGCCTTTCCCCCTGGAGGCGGGCATTTCATCCTAGTTGGCTGACTGCTTGATTGGAGTAGATTTGAAGACGAGTGAGGGGTGTCGGTCAATTCAATGACTGGCAGACGATTCGTACTTCCTACTTCGATATCTTCGCTAGCTGGCAGTGCCGAATAATGTGGGGTCAAGGGGACAAGGTCTGTGGTTGGTCGGTTTGTCTTTTCGGTGGTTGCGCTTTGCAGGAAAGCTTTACAGAAAGACTGGGCAGGCGGGTTTGGAAGTTGTGGTGTGAGAGGTGTGGTGTGGAGTGGAGTGTGGCTGGAGCCAATTATGTCGGTGGCTACAACTTTGCTTTGGAAACTGGGCAAGTCATGGTTACCCCACGATGTTGTAGGGGCTTGATTGTGATACGGTAATACGAGACTGAGGTCGTCCCACCCAACTTACTCCAAGTGCTGGAAAAATGGTGCTGGGGAAATCTGGGATCTATGGTAAAGTTACTCGAGTATCATACCGTAGTGTATTTTGAGATTAAATTTACTTGTATGGGTGGGAGGGATGTATATCATAGACGTTAGATAGATCGTGAGGAGTTTTACCCTATTGATGTTCTCGACATGTAGTACAGATACTTTGGCAGGCAGGCAGGAAGGACGGAAGGAAGGTGGGATAGAGTGATAGATATTAGGCTAGACACGACGTTCCACTAGATTCACGCGATCTTTACTGTACGGGCACGAGTATCAATGCATGTCTTCCGATACCTTATGGGGGCTGTTTGGGTTTATTTCATTTGTGATATATGCGTTTATACTTTTTGTCTGCCGTGATATGATATGAATGCTGCGAACTCCGATTTGGCTGTGGGATATGTATATGTGGTGTAGATTTAAATCAAATCACGCAGGCAGTGAGTGGATGAATCAAATTATGAAGAAGGATGAATCAAATCATGAAGAAATAAGACCCTGATCCTCTGAGCGTAGCATCGGGCTCAGTTCCTCGGCTGCTTCTAGTCCAACTATGTCCGCCAATCTCCCCTTTGCCATGAATTCATGGTCGGAGAAGTCGAAGCCGGGGACTGCGACCTATTCGCCATTCGTTATCACCAGCCCTCTCAAAGGTATGATGGATGGGTAATCATACCTCAGTAATAAGCAACTCCCCGACCCCCTCCCCCAACATAGAACCCTTCCAAACACCCCCCTCAACAACCCATTGCGCCACATCCCCCTTCTCAACATCACACCCAACAACGAACGTCTCCACCTTTCCACTTTCATGGACAAGCACGTACCGCCCTCGTCCCCGCACCGCCGTGTGCACGATTAAACTGCGGTTCTTGTGGAAGTGGCCGATGGGCGAGTGTGGCGTCAGGAGGTAGAAGATGGACGTGCTCAGCGGGCGCGTCTCGCCGACTTGTCCGGGGAAGGGGGAGGGAATGGTGAGCGGGTTTGTGTGCGTGCGGATGAAGTACCCGCCTTCTGGATGGGGGGTTAGTGATAGGGAGGATATTAGGGATTTGGCGGAGGGGGACTCGTTTGGGGTTGGGGTTGGGATTTTGAGGTTTTGGAGGGACATTGTTATGATTGGAGTGGTGGAAGAGGAGGAGGAAGGTTGGTTGGGTTTAGGTTTGGATGTCATTGTTTCATGAACCTGCATTGGTGATGGTCTTACTGGAGTCGGTCAGAGGTTCTTGGGAGGCTGCTGGTGCTGGTTCTTAGAACAATGACGTAGCACAAAAGATGTTCAGTGAACCATCACATCACCCAAGCCTAACGTCCCCCAATAATATGATATTATAAGCATTCTAACAAACCCCCAGAAAATCCCGCCGAAGAATGCTATATCATCAAATTCAATAGAAAACTCCCGATACCATGAAAATTTGGGATACAGGACTGTAGAATGCCCAATCGCCCAGGCCCAATGCCAACACTCTAATCCCTACAATCTGCGCTGTATTGTACTCGAGTACAGGTATTGTACAAGCTTCCATCTCATCACAGACATACAAATAAAGAAGAAAAAAAGGACCTTAAGCAAGCACCTCAGCATCTGCAGTCCGGTTAGTTCCAGTAACCACACCAAAAGCAGACTCAAACTCGCATGGCGAAACCCCATGCGGTAGCCAAGCACATACCCGGACCAGAAGTTTGGGATCAAACACCGCGCAGACCAAGTACTTTCTTGAACCATGGGGAGGAGGAATTGAAAGGAATCTGTCAGAAAGATGGCGAAAGACAGCATATAGAACAATGTCTTGTTCACGCGGAGGAGGAAGAACTTGGGGGAGAAGAAGGTAATAATAGTGAGGGAATTCCCAAGTATTTTTCTACTATTTTTCATTCTGCTCCCCCTCCTCTTTCAACTTCAAAGGCTATCACTTCAATCAGTAGTACCCCCCTTGGGCTCAGAAAACTATTCAACCCTCAATCCTCCCATAACGGCCCGATTCCAAAATCCCTTCACCAACCCATGCCCAGCACTTCCCGTGACTCGCCACGTCCGCTGCCGAAAACGCCGAGTTCACCCCAAAATGGCTGGGAAGCAGACGATAAACTTCCAATCCTGGCTAGGCGCCATAGCAGCGGCGAGATAGAAATCCTGGGTTGGTGTGCGAGGGTGCGCACCGCCACTACCCGTCCCGAGAACGAGGCGTTGCTAGAGAAAGCTTTGCTTGAAAAATCTTCTTCCCCTCCCTTCGCCACAGATACTGGCACTTGTATCCCTCCTACGACCACGCCGTCGGTGTATCATCATTTCGATTACGGTACTATGGCAACGGATAAGGGCGATAAGCACTTGCGCCCCGTGCAAATGCACTCTCAGCCACGGACACCGGCACAGGAGGGTAGAGGGTGGAAAAATTACATGCTGCCGTCTGAGAGGTCTTCCAGTGAGTTGGAGGTAGATATTGATGCTCCAGAAGACCCTCCACCTCCACCTCCACCAGCGTCTTCTCAAAACCCTGAGGAAAAGCCAGTGACATGGCTATCTCTGCCTCGAAAATCCCAACTGATAGTTCTAACCCTCTGCCGCTTCTCCGAACCCCTCACCCAGACCTCTGTGGCGTCCTATCTCTACTACTACCTCGCCTCCTTCCACCCACCAGATAAGCCCGCCCCCAGCGCGGGGACGATATCCCGGCAGGCAGGAATAATGGCCTCTTCTTTCGCCCTCGCACAATGCCTAACCGGCGTCCTGTGGGGTCGCCTATCAGACAAGATTGGGCGAAAACCCTGCATCCTGTTTGGCCTCGCTGGCGCCGCAATATCAGTAATCGGCTTCGGCTTTTCGGGAAACCTTGCTATGGCGCTAACCTTTCGCATCCTGGGCGGTTGCTTGAACGGGAACGTGGGTGTGCTACGCACTATGGTTACTGAAGTGGTTGTTGAGAAAAAGTATCATAGCAGGGCCTTTCTGATCATGCCTATTTGTTTCAATGTCGGTATTATTGTCGGCCCGGCTATTGGCGGGGTGCTAGCTGATCCTGCGAATACTTATCCTGGCTTATTCGGTGGGGTGGAGTGGATGCGGAAGTGGCGGTATGCCCTGCCGAATCTTGCAAGTGCAGTGTTTTTGTGCACGAGTATGATGTTGGGATTCCTCTTCCTGGAGGAGACGCTTGAGTCGAAGCGGTATAGGAATAGAACGGATATTGGCTTGAAAATTGGTCGGGGGATTACTTCTTTTGCGAAACGCTTGTATGGCTTGATCACTCGCAGGGGGGATTATAAAAAGGTGGATGAACTCGGGGAGTACCAGCTTGTGACAGACCTCGACGAGGAGGATGATGATGCCACAGTAGTGGGTTCAGCATCACCTTCCTCCTCCTCAGCTTCTATCTGCACCATACCCATCAAGCCAAAGAAAACCCCCGTACGTCCAATCCTCCAAGAAACATTCACAAAAAATACCATCTTCACCCTCATTGCATTCGCAATCGTCCCCCTGCACAACGCAACCTTCATGCACCTCTGGGGCATATTCCTCTCAACCCCGCGCTCCCAAACACCCCCCTCCTCACCCCTCGCCTTCACCGGCGGCCTTGGTCTTCCCGCATCCCAAGTCGGCCTAGCAATGTCCTATCTCGGTGCAATCGGCATCCTCCTACAACTCATCTTCTACCCCCCCTTGCAGGCAAAACTCGGCCTACTCCGGAGCTTCCGTATCTCCAGCATGATTTTTCCCATATCATACCTCCTCACGCCATTCCTTGCGCGAGTACCTAGTTCCTCTCCACCTTCTCAGCCCGCCAGTGGATTTCTAGTCTGGGCATGCATAGTCGGAGTTTTGCTACTACAAGTCACCGCACGAACGTTTGCCCTGCCTGGAAGCGTGATTTTGTTAACTAACTCGGTTGAGAAACGCGCTGTGTTGGGAACCGTACATGGCACGGGGAGTTCGCTAGCTAGTGGATCGAGGGCTATTGGACCGGTTACTGGGGGTGTGCTATATGCTGCTGGATTGGAAGGGGGCGTGGTTGGGTGTGTGTTTTGGGTATTGGCTGGGATTGCCAGTGTTGGGGCTTGGTGGGCCTGGTTTTTGAAGGAGGGGAGAGGGTTGGTTGATGATGATGATGAAGAAGAGGGGGGGTCAGGTCGGGTGTAGGTCACTTTTTTTTAGGTTTTTCATAGAATAAATGGTAAACGGCATTGTGGCGGGCGTCTTGTATCGCTTTGCTTTGGGTTTGGAATATGGATATGTAACGTGGATTATGAGTTTATGCTTCTCTTTTGTTTTATATTCTCTGGTTATCTGCTGGGCAAGTAGTGGTAATGTACTCGTGATTATCTGTACGTAGCACCATAATATGCACTACATACCAAAAGCATTTATAACTTGTATATATATACAACGAATTTTAAAAATTTCTTTTCTCCAAAATACAGTTTACTACTGCCAGTAGAGGTCGTTTAGTAACGCGACAGAGGCCAAAACACACCCAAATTGGGGTCTTTCAAGCCATCAAAACTCAATCAATTTTTTACTGCGATCATTGCAAAAGAAATTTTTAAAAAAAGTTTCATCTGTCTGGAATATGTCATATCATTTTTGGAAATTTTTTTTTTGCTTCAGCTACTACAAAGTGGTAGGGAGATCTTTGTGTTGTAGTCCCGAGATATCATACCTGCCAAGACAGGGCTTTTTGTATGCAAAAGATACATTGCAACTGACCTACCTCACCAACCTCAAATGCCCACCATCCTGTACTGTCGTAATATAAAAATTTCCAAAAATGATATGACATATTCCAGATGGATAAAACTTTTTTAAAAATTTCTTTTGCAATGATTGCAGTAAAAATTGATTGAGTTTTTGATGGGCTTGAAAAACCCCCAATTTTGGTGTGACTTGTGGCAGGCGAATTTTTACAGCCCAACTGCCGGTAGTTTTCGAGTGATAATTTGTGAACACAGTTTTAGTAAACCCTCCGTCAAGTACCCACTTTCTCAATTACTATTCTTTATTTATTTTCTTCTAACTTTCTTATCCCTATCACAAAGCGCTGAGTTGAGCTGAGTAAAGTGACATACAGTACCTCCACACTTTATCAAAAAAAAAAATAATTTTAAAGAGAAAGAGATTGTAATATTATGCCAATCCTAAAGGTGGCAGGGGGTTTATTTTATTTTTACAGCACTGTACTACTGATGGGTGATTGTACACTGTACCATTCGAAGATAGAGGCACTGTATAATATCATGTCTCGGAAGGAGTGGGGGTGAGGGTATGGTGAAACATGAGTCAATCGTTTTATTTAGGACAGGAGAGTGGGGTTTTTGTTATGGGAGTTAAGTGATGTGTATGTGCTCGTATCATATCAACCAGACAAGACCAGTGCTATATAGCTCTCACTTCCTACCGTATCCAACCCTACCCTGCCAAGTACAGTACATACCATCTCCATGCCTTAATCAAAATGTCTACACTAGTATGAAGCAAAAAGCCCTACCGCATCCGACGTCAATCCAACTCACAGCACAGTAGATTACAAAAGCTCCATCCATCCAAAGTTAGTCTACTCTGAAAAAAAAAAAAAACCTTAACAAACTCTCGGTATATATTGTTCCCCCCCCCCCGCCACCCACCGTCAAATTTCTATATTTGTTGTATTTTTTTTTCTTCTTCTTGGAACTGTTACGTGATCTTTCGATTTAATGCGCATTATTACTTCTGAGTTTTATTGAATTTACCCCGCTCAATGACTCCCTCCGAAAGTTTCTGGCAGAACGAGGGTATTGCATTAATCGGCCAGAGCAGCGGGGTCGGAGCGTCAGGATAGATGTAGTAACGTAAGTATTTAAGGTACAAGTACGGTAGCTTATCTACACCACCCACTGCAAGTACAGTATCGTATCCAAACTGGACCCGTGAAACTATCGGAGGTCACGAGTGAAGTGAGGAAAACGAAGATAGAATGAAGTGAAAACAGTGTATATAGTTTTGACTGTTGTATCTGAAAACATGTGTCTGAGACCTTCCTACTTATACCCATAAGGGGTATCCATATACGGTGATATGATACTTGACCTTTGCCGATGTACCGGGTAGCACGGCAGGTGTACATTCCATCACATTGAAGTAACACTTCCAACAGAAACCGGGGTAACTGAACGAGTGATATCCTGTGTATGTAGAAATACAATACGGTATCATAGCACGGGGGATAGCGCAGCACAGCACACCAAGCATGCATGTCCGCCGCTCTGCCACGCCGCGCAGAAGTATCCCTCCGCCCTTGAGCTGGGATTTCCTAGTGTAGCGTAGATAGGTAAATTATAAAGCAAAATCCAAGACGTCATAACAATGTCGAAAAAAATCTCCAACTTTGCGATAAAGTGGTGGAGGTACGTTTAATACTAACTAACTTCTAACTTACTACATATTTTTATTTTGTTTCATTGCTTATACTTGTTTTGGAGAGAGAGGGGGGTTGTGGTACTCCTCACGAGCTTGTCAAGGGATGGGAGTTTACGGAGTGGGTTGTGGTATGATACATATGGGTAATGTGGACTAGCTTGCTGTATTGTCGATACAGATAGCGAGGTGAGGTGGGGTGGGATGGGCGTGATGACAGATCAGTGTACAAGATTCAGGGGGAGCAGGAGCAGGCGCCATGATCATTCTAGATAGTATCTTGCAGGGTTCCGGGTGCTACCGTCACGATGTGATGGCTATAAAATTTAATAGAAGTTATGGATTCACATGTGAAGACCGGAGGGGCGGGCACCGCTTCTGTTCTATTCTACTCTACTTTATTCTACCGGCAAAATAGGTGAAATCGTGTAATTTGACAGCGAAAAGTAAATAAGAAGATAGCGTACTGTAACAGAAAAACAACAGGTAAGAGAAAGGGGAAGAAGAAGAAGAAGAAGAAGAAGAAGAAGAAGAAGAAGAAGGGGGAGGAGGAGGAGAAAACGATGAGAAATTAAAAGGAAAAATGTTAACGGTAATGATGGCGAGGAATAACAGGGTGAACAAAATTAATGGAACAATCCTTGCAACTTTATCCCCGGTCACTCACGCCCCCTTGGTGTACAGTACACGATTAAATTTATGGAACATTCTCCCACAACTGGTGTAGTGTGTGAATATATCGGCAGAGGTAATGAATTGAAGAGTGAAATAACTTGGAGAGAAAGAGGTGACGAAAGGGAAATAAATAAATGCAGGTGACATGATAAAAGCGAAGGGATAAAGAATGAGAGGTAGGCCATTGGGGAGGGGTGAAAATGTCAACTGACTTCGATTCGGAAGTGTTTAAGATGCAATAGGTGGTTGTTGCATTTTGTCTCGAAAATCAGCACTTGCGGAGTCTTTTGGCGGAGGGTTGATCTACATCGGAAAGATCTCGTGGTAAAGGGCCCGCAGATTCTTGGCCATACAACAATAGGGGGGCTGGGTTCTTCCGTTTCGATAGTAATTTAACAATGGTTTCGTGCCCGTTCAATAAAGCTCGTGAAAGTGGTGTATGCCCGCTGATATCTACAGTGTCCGAGTTGATATCCTCGTGTGCCAGCAGCATTTTCACAATCTCCTCATGCCCTCGGGAGGCAGCATGCAACAGTGGCGTATTTCCATAGTCATCCGCGGAATTAGGATTAACGTCCATTCGTTCCAGCAGTATCTTCACAGTTCCCTCATGGCCTTCATGGGCAGCTGACGACAGAGGCGTTGAGCAATACTTATTTTGAATATCGGGATGGACATCCGGTCGTCCAAGAAGCATCTCCACCAATCTCTCGTGCCCCTTCCAAGCGGCTCCGAAGAGTGGAGTTTGGCCATGTTCATCCTTGGTGTTTGGATTCACATCTACTCGCTCGAGCAACATCCCCGCAATCCCTTCATGTCCCTCATGGGCAGCCTGCGAAAGCGGTGTTGAGCCGTACTTATTTGTAATGTTGGGATCGACATCTGGTTGTTCCAATAGCATCTTGACCACTCCCCCGTGCCCTTTCCCAGCGGCTGTAAAGAGGGGTGTTTGGCCAAGTTCATCCTGAGTGTTAGGATTGACATCCACTCGCTTCAGCAGCACCTTAACAACCCCCTCATGTCCTTCATAGGAAGCTTGTAACAGCGGTGTTGAACCATGCTTATTTCCGGCTTCAGGGTCGATATTCGCTCGTTCTAGTAATATCTTCACGACTCTTTTGTGCCCTTTCCAAGCAGCTCCGAAAAGTGGCGTTTGACCATGTTCATCCTTAGTGTTAATATTGACGTCCACTCGCTCCAGTAGCATCTTTACCACATCCTCATGTCCCTCAGAGGCAGCTGACGATAGCGGTGTTGAGCCGTGCTTATCTCCAGTGTCGGGATCGAGATCCGCTCGTTCCAACAGAATTTTTACCACGCTCTCACGCCCTTTCCAAGCGGCCTTGAAGAGGGGGGTTTGACCATGTTCATCTTTAATGTTTGGATTTACATCTTCGCGCTCGAGCAACATCTTCACGGTTGCTCCATGTCCCTCATAGGCAGCTTGCGACAGCGGTGTTGAGCCGAATTTATTTTGAATTTCGGGATCAATATCCGGTTGTTCTAAGAGCATCTTCACCACTCGCTCATGCCCCATGCAAGCGGCGCCGAGGAGTGGGGTTTGGCCATCTTTATCCTTAGAGCCATAATTGACATCATCTCGCTCGAGCAGCATCTTAACAATTCCCTCATGTCCCTCCAAGGCAGCCTTCAAGAGTGGTGTTCGGCCACGCTCATCCGCGGTGTTCGGATTTACATCCGCTCGCTCTAGCAGTATCTTCACGACTCCCGCATGTCCCTCACAGGCAGCTTGCGAAAGCGGTGTTGAGCCATACTTATTTGCAATGTTGGGATCGACATCTGATTGTTCCAATAGCATCTTGGCCACTCCCTCATGTCCTTTCCAAGCGACTGTAAAGAGGGGTGTTTGGCCAAGTTCATCCTGAGTGTTAGGATTGACATCCACTCGCTTCAGCAGCACCTTAACAACCCCCTCATGTCCTTCACAGGAAGCTTGTAACAGCGGTGTTGAACCATGCTTATTTCCGGCTTCAGGGTCGATATTCGCTCGTTCTAGTAGTATCTTCACGACTCTTTTGTGCCCTTTCCAAGCAGCTCCGAAAAGTGGCGTTTGACCATGCTCATCCTTAGTGTTAATATTGACGTCCACTCGCTCCAGTAGCATCTTTACCACACCCGCATGTCCCTCATAGGCAGCTTGCGACAGCGGTGTTGAGCCGAATTTATTTTGAATTTCGGGATCAATATCCGGTTGTTCTAAGAGCATCTTCACCACTCGCTCATGCCCCATGCAAGCGGCGCCGAGGAGTGGGGTTTGGCCATCTTTATCCTTAGAGCCATGATTGACATTATCTCGCTCGAGCAGCATCTTAACAATTCCCTCATGTCCCTCCAAGGCAGCCTTCAAGAGTGGTGTTCGGCCACGCTCATCCGCGGTGTTCGGATTTACATCCGCTCGCTCTAGCAGTATCTTCACGACTCCCGCATGTCCCTCGTAGGCAGCTTGTGAAAGGGGTGTTGAACCATGCTTGTTTTTAGTCTCGGGATCGACATCCACTCGGTCCAGTAGCATCTTCACCACTCTCTCGCGCCCTTTCCACGCGGCTCGGAAGAGCGGTGTTTGGCCATATGTATTTGCGGTTCCGGGATTGACATCCGCTCGCTGAAGCAGCATCTTCACCACTCTCTCTTGTCCTTCATAGGCAGCTTGCGACAGCGGTGTTGAACCCTGATTATTTCCAGCGTCGGGATGAACGTCCACTCGTTCCAATAGCATCTTCACGATTTCCGCATGCCCCTTCCTAGCAGCCCATGCCAACGCCGTATTGCCCTCAAAATCGGTGGCGTTGAGATCCCATTCGCTAGTTTCCAATAAGCGACTCATTATCTCTACAAGCCCGAGGTATGCAGCGCAGTGAAGTCCTGTAAATTTGTCGAGGGCACTACTGCCTTGCTGCCTAAAACGGTACCACCACCCGTCCATTTCATGTAATAAGAGTAGCGTGAAAGATATATGTCCTGAAGATCTACACAGAAATTTTAGTGCAAGTGATTTCACACAATCGCTGGTTTCGTTTCTTGCATGTGTTGCCCAGTAATAAGACGCGTATCTGAGGAAGGGGGTTTCTGCCGGTGCCGTCCGAAGATTTGGCGACAGGTCTTGGACCCGCCGAAAGTTGAGGTACGTCAAACATACCTCAGCCAGCATCGAGTGGGGATTATTGAACGGGGATGAATCATTGCATAGATATCCTTGAAGTGTAAAGTGAACAAGTCGGACGGTAGATGACGAAGCCTCAACCGTGACAAGTCCCAAACAACACCCGAGCAGTGTTTCGATAGCTGGGATATTCTCAGGATCCAGATCCGTGGATCCCCTTTCTACTCCCAGTGCGTGGCATAACTCGATGACTTTCAATGGCCTCTTGGAATGCGACACCCACATCAGCGTTTCCATACCTAACCTCGCTTTGCTTCCACCCTGAGCCTTGATTCGTGCTAGGGTAGCCGTGTAAGCATCTCCCAGCCCCTTTCCTTTTGTCATTTCCTGCAGCTTTTTTCTTCTCTGGCGGATCGTCATCTCTCCCAGAATCGCCTCAATATTCAGGGTAACCAGCAGGAATCTAGGCACCGTTGTGAGTGAATGATTTTCTCCTGCTACCTGTTGAGGAAGTGCTTGCAATTCCTACTCACATCTCGGAAATCCTTTCCGGAATTATTCTCAAGATATCACTCCGCAACCCGTTATCCATTGCCTTAGGCTCAGGGTCCTTATACAACTTCATGTCCAGAAATGCCCTAATGTCGTCGGAGGTAGGACTAAAGGGCATTGTAATGGCTTCCGGGAAGTACTTCTCAACTTGGCCCTGGATATGAGGTCTACCGGTAAAGAATATCCGCATCCTTGGCGACTCTCGAACAATATCTTGTAATGATTCTAGTAGTTCTTGACGATGTTTTGGAAGTGATTCGTCCAAAGCATCAATACATATACAAGTTTCTGGTAGTAATGCGATAGTCGTCTTGAGCATTTCCACTATATTGGGGAGCCGTAGACCTCGGCCCGCCGACTCCTTTCGAAATGTCTGCCGTATCTTTTCCGGGATTCCTCCGGTTTTCGCAAGCTGCTTGAGGAGAGCCCCCAACATATGTGCTGCTGTCTGTTCTTGGTGGGCAACGAAATCACAATACAGCCAGGCGACGGCCATACCGGTATCTCTTTCCATAGACTCGTCACACAGGCTGTCAATCACTAGGGAACTAGAAATTCCCGGTCGTTAGTGATATCAATGCTTTTTATTTTCGTAAAATATTCCTACCTTAGATGAGTCTTCCCCACACCTGGGCCCCCCGAACAAAATAGCACCCGCTGAGCACATCCATCCCCGCTATTTCTCCATCGTCGGAACTCATCGGTTTCCAGAAACCAATTTCCCACGCCGTCAAGCCGTTCGGTTCGCACGCTCTGGTGTCGCTGGTAAGGTTCCAGAGGTGATAACCACCCCTGAATCTTGTTGTCCTCATCCGCTATTCCAGCGTTAACGTTGAAAATATTGTTGTGATTGATTACATTGAATGAGTTGACATTATCGTTGACCCCTACGTATCGTGGTGCCTGTGCCATGTTGCTCAAAATGCTCGCGATCTGCCCGGGTAGGGTGCGATTTAGGAGGTCTCGTCGAGTCCGATGAGATTTCTAGTAGCTAGAGATCTAACGAGTAGAGATGAGGCTTTCATGTTTCACAAAAGTGCACTGTGGCTACCATATTGTATGATTTGTATCCAACCATTTCGTCCCAAGAAACATAAAAGAGGCACTCTGGTATTCAGGTCTAGCCTATGAGCATTACCGTAAAAACTCGCTTTCAATGAACTGGCCTGGGCTAGGACAGTTTATAATCGGCCAAGTTTCTGAAATTAATGGTAGGCCAAACATCTCGTCTCTTCCAAAATTCCCAAAAGCTTAGTTTTCTTAGTACCAGAAATTTCGAAAAGCCCTAGTCTAGGCCAGCTCATTAAAAGCGAGTTTTTACGGTAGGCTTTAATACGCACCCGTTTAGTATATCAGAACTCCTGTATACAGCCCAAGACACTGTACTCAAATACTCGTAAAAGACTGACAATTACCCTGTGTGATTGGGGAATCAACAAAAATTGACTATGGCATTCAGACAGATGACAAGCCTCGTGTGGCAGTGCTGTTTACGAGGTAACTATCTGCTTCCCTTTAACCTCCCTAAAGAACGTAAATCGGGATAAACCCCCCCCCCCCGGAGCACCGCCGTGACCTTACCCAACATTAAAGACACTGACTGCGATGAAGAAGAGGAAGGTTATAGAGTAGCATTTTACCAGTAACTTAGTCGGAGGTTATCCCCGCAGTGTTGATAGTGCCGAATTTCCCTAAATATATGCCGGGACGCTCAGATATACGTAGGATTTTTCAATGGACATCACCTCAACAGAGTTAAATGACCTCACAAAAACGGCGGAATCACTGTGGCCTATTTTTCTGTCTCCCAGGCGTAACTACCCTACTGTTCCGCAACACCGAATGCGAGGAAGAATTACCGCCAATTCTGGTTTATGGTTCAGAAAGATGCTTCTAGCAAACCTTTGCATACTCTAGTCTAGGGAAATTCGGCACTATCAACACTGCAGCGGATAAAAAAAATACGAAAGTTCAGATTCCGATGTTTGCTGGTGTGATACGGTGTAAGCGGGATTGACATTATTCACTCTGGCCAGTCTTATATCTTATGATACCCTCTTATCTAACCGGCCCTCATCTCTTCCATTCTACTAACAAAAAGTAAGAAGTTTCTAACTTGACTATCTTCACAGGAAACAATTAAAACAAACAAAAAAACAAACATGCCTCGGCCTTGAAGACAATGTTGAGCTAAAGAGGGGGAGATGGTGGGCACGAGGAGGAAATAAAGTGAGAAAACAAACAATGACAATGCTGGTGATGTTTGATGTCTTGTGAATTAACTGGACAATCCTTGCAACTTCATCCCCGATCACTCACATTCACTTTCTATACACGGTTAACTCTATGGAAAATTCTCCCACGACTGATATAGTGGGAAGATATATCTATAGCCATAACTAATTGACGAGCGAGGAAAAAAATAAATAAAGGAATCCGAAACAAGGATGGCATCAAAAGACACGAAGAAACGCAGAAGAACCGAGATGATGTGATGAGGGGGAAAGGCGATGGCAACGGGATTAAGAATGAGGCATGAGACCATTTGGCAAGAGTGCATGTGGTGACTTGGTGGCCATCGGGAGGTGTATAGGATGTAATAGGAGCAGGTAATGGTCTTGGTTTTGAACATCAATCCCTACGAAGTCTTTTGGCGGGGCGTCGATCTGGAGCTGGGTCGGATAGTTCGTGTGAGAATGGGTCGATAGATTTCTCATCCTTTATTAATTCAGAGGCTAAGTTTTTCCGCTCCGAAAATAATTTCACTATAGCACCATATCCATTCTGCATAGCTAGTGAAAGGAGAGTTTTACCGTTGACGTCCCTCATGTCAGGGTTTACATCAGCTCGTTCTAGCAGCAGTTTTACGATACCCTCATGTCCGTCGAGGGTAGCATGCGACAGCGGTGTTGTGCCAGACTCATCCGCGGTGTTCGGATTGACGTCCTCTCGTTCCAGCAGGAGCTTTACCACTCCCTCACGTCTTTGCCAGGAGGCTATGAGGAGTGGTGTTTGACCATATATATTTGCTTTATTCGGGTTGACATCGCCTCGCTCGAGCAGCATCTCCACTATCCCCTCATGCCCTTCATGGGCAGCTTGCGAAAGCGGAGTTAAGCCATACTTATCTTCAATGTCGGGGTTGACATCACCCCGTTCTAGTAACATCTTCACTACCCCCCCATGTCCCTCGAGGGTAGCTTGCGAAAGCGGTGTTGCGCCACACACATCCGCGGTGTTTGGATTGACGTCGACTCGCTCCAGCAGCATTTTCACCACTCGCTCATGCCCTTTCGTAGCGGCCTTGAAGAGTGGTGTTTCCTTAAGTTCATCTTGAGTGTTTGGATTAATGTCCACTCGCTCAAGCAACATTTTCACCACGCGTTCACGTCCTCCTGCAGCGGCTTTGAAGAGCGGTGTTTCGCCCTGTTTATCCGCAGTGTTTGGATTGACATCCACTCGCTCCAACAGCATCTTCACGACCTCCCCGTGTCCTTCACAGGCAGCTTGTAAAAGTGGTGTTTGGCCATGTTCATCCGCAGCGTTCGGATTGACACCCGGCCGTTCCAATAGCATCTTCACGACTCTTCCATGTCCTTCACAGGCAGCTTGTAACAACGGTGTTAAACCATGCTTATTCTTAGCTTCAGTATCGACATCCGGTCGTTTCAGTAGCATTTCCACCACTCTATCACGCCCTTTCCAAGCTGCTATAAAGAGTGGTGTTTGGCCATTTTCGTCCGCATGGTTTGGACCGACATCCGCGCGCTCAAGTAACATCTTCACAACTCCCTCTTGTCCTTCATAGGCAGCTTGCGACAGCGGTGTTGAACCACAATTATTTGCGGTGTCAGCATCAACGTCTTTCCGGTCTAGCAGCATCTTCACGACTTTCTCATGCCCCTTTCTAGCAGCCCATGCTAATGCCGTATTGCCCTCAAAATCAGAAATATTGAGATCCCGTTCCTTATGTTCCAGTAAGTGACTCATTATCTCCATGAGCCCCAGGTATGCTGCGCAGTGAAGTCCTGTGAATTTCTCAAGGGTACCACTACTGTGTTGCCCAAACCGGTACCGCCGCCCGTCCATCTCATTCAATAAGAGTAATGTAAAAGATATGTGCCCAGCACAATTATCGAGAAGTTTTAGTGCAAGTGATTTCACACTTTCACTGGTTCCATCTCTTGCATGCGTTGCCCAGTGATAAGACGCATATGTGAGAAAGGGAGTTTCTGTCGGTGCCGTCAGAATGTTTGGCGAAAGATCCCCGACGTACTTAAAGTTAAGGTATGTCAAGCATACCTCTGCAATCACCGAATGGGGGTTATTGAACAGAGATGAATCAATGGACAAATACTCTTGTAGGGTAGAGTGAACTAGACGGACGGTTGATGATGACTCCTCCACAGTGATAAGCCCCAAACAGCAGCCAAGCAACGTTTCGATCGCAGGAATGTTCTCAGGATCCAGGTCCGCAGATCCTATTTTTACCCCTAGTGCGTGACATAACTCAATGACTTTCAATGGCCTCTTGGAATGCGACACCCACATGAGGGTATCCATACCTAACTTTGCTTTGCTCCCCCCCTGTGCTTTTATTCGTGCTAGGGTAGCCGTGTAAACATCTCCCAAGCTTTTTCCTTTTGTTATTTCCTGCAGCTTTTTTCTTCTCTGGCAAATCGTCACCTCTCCCAGAATGTCCTCGACGTGTAGGGAAACTAGGTGAAATCTAAGTACTTTTGTCAGTGAATGATTTTCTCGTGTAGCCTATTGAGTAAGTGCTTGCAATTCGTACTCACATCTCGGAAACCCTTTCCGGAATTATTCTCAAGATATCACTCCTCAATCCGTTGTCCATTGCCTTAGGCTCGGGGTCCTTGTTCAACTTCATATCCAGAAATGACTTAATGTCATCTGCTGTAGGACTGAAGGGTATTGTAATGGCTTCTGGGAAGTACCTCTCAACTTCGTACTGGACATGAGGCCTACCGGTAAAGAATACCCGCAGACTTGGCGACTCCCGAATGATGTCTTGTAGTGATTCCAGTAGCTCCAGTCGATTCTTCGGAAGGGATTCGTCCAGACCATCAATACATATATAAGCTTCGGGTAGTAACACGATAGTTGTCTTAAACATTGCCACTAGATCCGGGAGTCGTGGCTCTCGGCCAGCCGCCTCCTTTCCAAACTCCTCTCGAATCTCCTCCTGAATTCCTCTTGTTTTCACTAGCTGCTTGAGGAGAGCTCCTAGCATATGTGCTGCTGGCTGTTCTTGGTGGGCAACGAAATCACAATACAGCCAGGCGACAGCCATACTAGTACCCCTTTCCCTAGCCTCGTCACACAGGCTGTCAATCACTAGGGAACTAATAATTCCCGGTTGTTAATGATATCGATTCTATCTTGTTTCCAGAAAGACACACTCTTACCAAAGATAAGTCTTCCCCACTCCCGGACGCCCTGAACAAAATAGCACCCGCTGAGCACAATCTTCCCCGCTATTTCTCCATTTTCGGAACCGGTCAGTTTCTAGGAACCAATTTCCCACACCGTCAAGTCGTTCGGTTCGCACGCCTCGGTGACGCTGGTGGGGCTCAAGTGGCGATAGCCAAGCCCAAATCTGGTTATTCTCATCAACTGTTCCTGTGTTGACGTTGATGATATTGTTGAGATTGGTTACATTAGATAAGTTGATATCATCGTGTATCCCTATGTGTTGTGGTATTGTCGATGTCATGTTGCCTGAAATACTGTCGATCAGGGCGGGAGAGTGTGATTTAGAGGGTTTCGTTGGAGACTCTCGGCAGACCCCTGTTTTCAATTCGAATTGGAGTTCGAAAAATGATAGGCGCGACTAGTAGGGTTTTAGACATTGCCAAGTACTGCTAGACGATAAATAGATTAGTTCAATATTAAGATACATGTACTCGGGGGTATCATACACTAAACAATGGAAAACTACCGTATTTCACCAGATCCCATACAAATCTTTATGGAGACAATGGTTATGTTTTCCGTTTTTTAATGACCCCTTCGAGTATGTATTGCAATGTTAGGACGTCACAATTAGCTCTACACTAACTCAATTTACAGCTATTGTCACTTGCGCACTTTTCCAGGTACCCTACTGGTCGCGTCTATCATCTTTCGAACTCCAATTCGAATTGAAAACAGGAATCTGCCGAAAGTCTCCGTTGTTTGATGAGATTTCTAGCAGCTGAAGATCTGATGAGTGGTGATGTGGCTTTCGCGTTTTACCAACACGCAGGGCTACCGTATTCGAGAAAAATGAGAATAGGCCAGGCTCTCTGGTCTTCAGAATCTATGAGCATTTGGCTTTCATACTCTTAGAGTCGTCTGAGTACACACGGTGACCAACGCGGATGTTCGTGATCATGTTGCGTTGCTTCTTCGTGGCCGAGTTGTGGACATTGTAGTTAGAATTGTGATACCACTATCTATGGGATCTGGAACCCACGGGGAAATGATGAGCGGGCCAGAAGAGCATTCATGACAAGGCGTCGCTGCTGTCAATCAACTACCGGTATTGGGAGAAAACGGTAGCTTACTGTACGAGAGACAGCTATTACAACGACCGAGACCCACGATTCCCGCGGTGCCGGATACTCACCAAACAACGCCCGACCGGAAGACCCCCGACGATACCAGTAGTATCGGTACACGTTCCGTATATCAGAAGGCCATCATAAAACCTAGGATACTCGAATAGAACACTCAAAGACACAGACGATGAAGAGGACAGCTATTGAACTTACACAGCACTCGGCGGTTATGAAAATTTTGATAAACTTAGATTCCGGCCTTTGCTCGCGTGATATTGAGATGCAAATGGGATTCACACTACTCGATTTGGCCAGTAGTATTTCCTACTCTCTAACCCGAGGGGCCACCCCTTATATTCTATTCTACTAATAGAAAGGGAGAAGGTTTCTAACTAATTTGACAAGAAATTTAAGAAAAAAAACAGAAATGATATATTTTTTGAAGACAACGTTGAGCTAAAGCAACAATCGAGAGGAAAGAAAAAAAGTGAGGAGAAAAGTAAAAAGTGAGAAAATGAGCAATGATAATGTTGAAGATGTTTAATGGCTGTGTAAAGAAAGTGAACAACCCTTACAACTTCATCCCCGGTCACTCACATGAAACATTCTCCCATCACTCATCTCAGAGGTGAATATGTCGGCGATAACGGATTGAGGGATAGAAAAGAATAAAGTAAATCGGGAAAAAGCAGGAAGTGAAAAAAGATAAAGAAATATATGGAGATGACGTGATAAAAGCGGAGGGATAAAGAATGAGAAGTGGGCCATCGGGAAGGAGTGGAAAAGGCGAACTGACTCCCATCCGAAGATATATAAAATACAATAAGGAGGGTTATTGAACTTATGTCTCAAACATCAGCGCTTGCGGAGTCTTTCGGCGGGGGGTTGATCCAGATCGGAAGGCTCTCGTGATAAAGGGTCGGCAGATCCCTGGAAATGTAATAACGAAGGGGCTAGGCTCTTCCATCTTGATAACAATTGCACAATGGCTTCATACCCACCCCATACTAAGTAGAAATCTTGACGCCGGTGATTGAGCGGCGAGATCTATAGTGCGTGAATTGATAGCCCCGTGCTCCAGCAGCATTTTCATAATTTCCTCATATCCTTTCGAGGCAGCCTTGAAGAGTGGTGTTCGGCCATGCTCATCCGCAGTGTTCGGATTTACACCCGCTCGCTCTAGCAGCATTTTCACGACTCCCATATGTCCCCCAAAAGCAGTTTGTGAAAGCGGCGTTGAACCATACTTATCTCCAGCGTCGGGATCGAGATCCGCTCGTTCCAACAGAATTTTTACCACGCTCTCACGCCCTTTCCAAGCGGCCTTGAAGAGTGGTGTTTGGCCATGCTCATCCGTAGTGTTCGGATTTACACCCGCTCGCTCTAGCAGTATCTTCACGACTCCCGCATGTCCCTCATAGGCAGCTTGCGATAGCGGTGTTGAGCCGAATTTATTTTGAATTTCGGGATCAATATCCGGTTGTTCTAAGAGCATCTTCACCACTTGCTCATGCCCCATGCAAGCGGCGCTGAAGAGTGGGGTTTGGTCATCTTTATCCTTAGAGCTATGATTGACATCATCTCACTCGAGCAGCATCTTCACAATTCCCTCATGTCCTTTCGAGGCAGCCTTGAGGAGTGGTGTTCGGCCATGCTCATCTGCAGTGTTCGGATTTACAGCCGCTCGCTCTAGCAGTATCTTCACGACTCCCGCATGTCCCTCACAAGCAGCTTGTGAAAGGGGCGTTGAACCATACTTATTTTCGGTTTCGGGGTCCACATCCGGTCGTTCCAGTAGCTTTTCCACCACTCGCTCATGCCCTTTCCACGCGGCTCGGAAGAGCGGTGTTTGGCCATATCTATTTGTAGTTCTGGGACTGACATCCACTCGCTCAAGCAGCATCTTTACCACTCTCTCTTGCCCTTCATAGGCAGCTTGCGACAGCGGTGTTGAACCCTGATTATTTCCAGCGTCGGGATGAACGTCCACTCGTTCCAATAGCATCTTCACGATTTCCGCATGCCCCTTCCGAGCAGCCCATGCCAACGCCGTATTGCCCTCAAAATCGGTGGCGTTGAGATCCCATTCGCTAGTTTCTAATAAGCGACTCATTATCTCTACAAGCCCGAGGTATGCAGCGCAGTGAAGTCCTGTAAATTTGTCGAGGGCACTACTGCCTTGCTGCCCAAAACGGTACCACCACCACCCGTCCATTTCATGTAATAAGAGTAGCGTGAAAGATATATGTCCTGAAGATCTACACAGAAATTTCAGTGCAAGTGATTTCACACAATCGCTGGTTTCGTTTCTTGCATGTGTTGCCCAGTAATAAGACGCGTATCTGAGGAAGGGGGTTTCTGCCGGTGCCGTCCGAAGATTTGGCGACAGGTCTTGGACCCGCCGAAAGTTGAGGTACGTCAAACATACCTCAGCCAGCATCGAGTGGGGATTATTGAACGGGAATGAATCATTGCATAGGTATTCTTGAAGCGTAAAGTGAACAAGGCGGACGGTAGATGACGGAGCCTCAACCGTGACGAGTCCCAAACAACACCCGAGCAGTGTTTCGATAGCTGGGATATTCTCAGGATCCAGATCCGTGGATCCCCTTTCTACTCCCAGTGCGTGGCATAACTCGATGACTTTCAATGGCCTCTTGGAATGCGACACCCACATCAGCGTTTCCATACCTAACCTCGCTTTGCTTCCACCCTGAGCCTTGATTCGTGCTAGGGTAGCTGTGTAAGCATCTCCCAGCCCCTTTCCTTTCGCCATTTCCTGCAGCTTCTTTCTTCTCTGGAAAATCGTCACCTCTTCAAGAATTGCCTCAATGTAGAGGGAAACTAGGAGAAATCTAGGCACTATTGTCAGTAAATAGTTCACCCCCGTATTGAGAAAGTGCTTGATATTACAACTCACATCTCAGATATCATTTCGAGAATGATTTTTAAGATATCTTTCCGCAACCCGTTATCCATTGCCTTAGGTTCGGGGTCCTTATTCAATTTCATATCCAGAAATATTCGAATATCCTCCGAGGTAGGATTAATGGGCATTATAATAGCCTCGGGGAAGTATTTCTCAACTTCATCCTGGACATGAGGTCTTCCGGAAAAGAATACCCGCGTACTTCGTGACTCCCGGATGATGTCTTGTAGCGATTCCAGTAGCTCCAGTCGATGCTTCGGAAGGGATTCGTCCAGGCCATCAATAAATATATAAGCTTCGGGAAGTAATGCGATAGTCGTCTTGAGCATTTCCACTATATCGGGGAGTCGTAGCCCTCGGCCCGCCGACTCCTTTCGAAAAGCCTGTCTTATCTCCTCCGGGATTCCCCATGTTTTCACAAGTTGCTTGAGGAGGGCCCCCAGCATATGTGCTGCTGTCTGTTCTTAGTAGGCAAAGAAATCACAATACATCCAAGCGATGGCCATACCAGTATCCCTTTTCCTAGCCTCATCGCACAGGTTGTCAATCACTAGGGAACTAGATATTCCCGGTCGTTAGTGGTATCAATGCTCTTTTATTTTTGGTAAAAACACACACTTACCTTAGATGAGTCTTCCCCACCCCCGGGCCCCCCGAACAAAATACCACCCGCTGGGCACATCCGCCCGCACTGTTTCTCCACCTTCGGAACTGATCAGTTTCTAGAAACCAATTTCCCACACCGTCAAGCCGGTCGATTCGTACACCCTGGTGTCGCTGTTGAGGTTCCAGAGGTGATAACCACCCCCGAATTTGGTCATCCTCATCCGTTGTTCCTGTGTTGAAGTTGACGATGTTCTTAGTCACATTGAACGAGTGCGAATTGTCTTTAACCTCTAGGTGTCCCGATATCCTTGCCATGTTGTTTGAAATTATTTAGATCAACACCAGTAGTTTGTCGTTGGAACTGCGGAGTCGCGAAATTTGCTGGAATTCCCTAAATTTAAGCCAAGTCAAAACCTAGGTGCGATCAGGCTATGAGGTTTCACAAGGATGTACTCATCCAGTCATCCCGGGTCAACTACTTTCTCAAACATCCATAGCCTCAAGAGCCAGCAACCACCTATTTTTCATATCATTATCGCACTCTTATAGTTCAGTATGTTGTAACATTTGTACATCCCCTAAGATAATTCAACGACCTATTTTCTTAAATTTCCTAGTACTAGCAGAGACAATAATAAGATGGCACGAGTTAAGCGGCTTCTTACAGCCCAAAGACATCCTTTACCTTTATGCAGTACCGTACTCTCATTCAACACCTCTCCTCGTATATGTACTTGATTATACCATTAATACTGTAAAGTTGCTTTGTAAATTTTACCTAATCTCAAAAGCAGGATAATATCTTTGAAATTGAAAAGCCCATGATGCTCCCCCACGTCGGTCAACAAAAGGTCACTATCAGCAGTTATCCCCTCACCAATTGACGTTAGCCACGAGCGACGCAATTCCCAGGGCGGTGTAAATATGCTCGAAAGGCGCAAGGCTGATAGATTTAATTATGACTAGAGGCTCATACCGTAGGAGGACAATTCCAGTGCTTCTTTCAATCTAAAAATTTAGAACAGAGAGAGACCGTAAAAACTCGCTTTTAATGAACTGGCCTGGACTAGGACAGTTTATAATCGGCCAAGTTTCTGAAATTAATGATAGGCCAAACATCTCGTCTCCCCCAAAATTCCCAAAAACTTGGTTTTCTTAGTACCAGAGATTTCGAAAAAGCCCTAGTCCAGGCCAGTTCATTAAAAGCCAGTTTTTGCGGCATTCAGCCTCGTGATGGAAGAGGCATTTCTCAATTGTCGAATTTCAAATTAATCTCTCAATTCCAAAATCACAAAATGCAGTGCACAAAAAAAGAGAGCTTCCAACTCTCTTGTAAAATGCCAGCATCCCTTACCCGCTTTCGGCACCAGATCCAAATGCCTCCAATGGCACACACTCCTTGTGTCGGGGATGTCTCATCGGCACTTGGTTAGCTATTATACACTTAGCAGTAAGTTTACATGCAGAGAAGTGATTACTCGAGTAGTTGATTGGTAGAAAGCACCACAGCCTCTCTCGGAGGAGGCACCTCGCCGCTACTTAAGCGGGGTAGAAGGCTGAATCATTGCAACTTTAACTTCGCTACCTATCTTGCTCGGCACCTTGTTAACTAATGATATGCCAAAATGAGCCGGGGTATCGAGTGGTAAGGTGACCATACACAAATTAATACCAATCACCACTACTCAAGCCAACAAAACACAACCACGAAACGTGTGTGGGTAACTTGGGGACGAGGCGAGGCATTCTTGGTGGGCTAATACTGTCAATGTTTTTTTTTTTCCATTCCACCTTACGTTATTTTTGAAATCTCACAGCTTTAATCTATCTTACAATTCATATCTGTTGTTGCAGCTTATCATAGGGTATTAATTGACCACAAGAAACGCTAGAAATTTGTCTATATCATCTGATACCGCGCAGCAGCTTTTGGAAAACAGAATCGACCTACTAAGCCCCAAGATATCTGCCCTCTTCATATTCGGTTTCTGAAAGCTGTGTTGTTTTGATATTTTCTCGTGTGGAGAGTGCAGGTGCAGGCTGCAGGCAGGCAGGGAAGAGACGAGTGAGAGGGGATGACTAAGGTAATAATGAGCATTTAACTTGCCGGAGCGGATGCCTCTTTCGTATGTGAGATAGAGAGGACAAAACGATGGCTGTGTTAACAGATAGGTGCTTGAGGCTCTGACCTATTATCCATAAAAGAAGCTACTTCGCACACTATGAAATTAGCACTACAATGAGTAGCAAGTAGATTACCATAGTCAGAAGAGGTGTAAAAGTACTAGTACTGCACAGTCAACGTGGATCCCCGAGAAAAACTACGCGACTTTTTCACCCCAGGCATGCAAATTTGAGACTCGTATACTTTACTGTGTTATTGATGACTGCCATTTGGAATTTTGGAATTTTCCGCCGACGGGAAGCTATCAAATGAGTGGGGTGATCAATCCCCAACTCTGCGAAATTGGGAGAGATACAATGGAGTTAAAGTTACGCACCAGTAAGATCGCTGGGTGTACGGGATAACTTGCGGCTCCAAAAGACCGCTCCACAACATGATGTAAGCTAATACCACCATGATACCTCACTAGAACCCTCATAGATCTCATGATTAGAGGGTTTAAATTTTACTCCAACACATTCTATGATACACCAACTTATTCCGAAACCCTCCTCACACAATTTTTCCCTCCAACATGGCACAGAATCTTGACTTTCACCGCGAGCACTTCAGACCACAACCAAGCATAACCACCCACCAGGGCCAATTCATTTTTCACCCAAAACATTTTTGATGCCAAAACCTAGCACCATAGCGCAAGATCCTTTTTTTGGAGGAGGAGGAGGTTAAGTGTTCAAAACACCATTCACGGCAATTAAATATTCAACAAGACGTTGGTGCTATGTTAATAGACAAGACTTTTTACCAGCTCTTCTTTTTTCTAAAAAGTTTTTTTGAAAAATCATTTGCAGCAAGCGTATTCTCCCTGCCAAAGTTGTAACTCACACAAGTACTGGAATGTTAATGTGTTATTGCTTTGATGCTGAATTGCGACGAAAGGATGGATGTTGAAAGGCAACGGGAGTATGGATGTAGGATGGCAACGGGAGAAGATTCCGGGAACGGGAATGAAGCATGGAAGGAAGGATACGGGAGAATGGTCCAGGAACGGGATCATGGAGTTCACGGAAAGGTTGTGTGTGTGGGAGAGTTTGTTTGTTTTCTTTTGTCTTGGTGGATTTCGGAGAAAGTTTTTTAGGATATTTTTCTTTACTATGTTTGGGAAAGTTGTGGTAGGAGATAGATGATGGTTGCATTGGTTTTACTTTGATTTACTTTGAACTACTTAGATATAAGTATTCCTGTCTTTTCCGAATTAGTTAGAAATAAGGAAGTCAGACGACAGAGCTTTTTCCTTACCGATAATTTATTATTACTTCACTTATTTTCTTCATCATACCACCACGCTTAGTCTACGTTCGTTCAAGATCATCCGCTGCGCAACATACGATAAAACACAATCATTGAGATGGAACACATTCTATTATACTCCTGAGCTAAAAATAAAAAAAGCTATCACATCTCATTCATACTCGTTAAAGGCAGTCTAGCAGGATTTAAGTAATTGCCCGGTAGGCCAATCTATAATACTCTAATATATTTAGACGCACCATACGCTCTATGAAGCAATCCGCAGTCTCAATCCCCGCTCCTCACTCGCTGCCATAATCCAGCTAAAACATCACCTCAATGACCTAGAGGACCAGGGATGATCCGGAAGGAAAGATTTAGTCCATGGATTTGTAAAGGGTGAGCGAAGAGCCATCTAGATATAGAAAAGGTAGAGAAAGAAACCAAAAACCTTCCTCTCTGAGACAAACCTTGAGAAGAGTTTTCAAAGATGGGGAGAGGTGAAGGTGATTCTTTGAACGGCGAGGAAATAGACTTCCGGTTTGGCAAGGTATGGGGGTAGAAAGTAATGCGAATTTAGGTGATGAGCACTGGAAGATAAAGAGTCAGCAGTGTACGGGGGGACTAATGATAATGGCTGTTGTTTAAAATGCCACAATAGTGTTCGGATATTTAGTCTCTAGTCCCTCTTTGTAATAGATTCTAGTCTGGTAGAAGAGCACAGTATGATATAATTTCAGTTACCTGCCACTCTCCCCTCCCTCCCTGTGTTGAGCCATCGTGATATTCGGAGCTCTACTACCGGTATTTATCCGGCCTGTCTGTATCAGCCATCTACTTGCGTATTTGTTTCAAATTAAGCTATTCACCCTGTCCATCCTTCTTGTCTCATAACCATACAGCGACTAAGCTAATAGCCAAATACCTTAACTTGGCTCATCGCAAAAGCAACAGTAGCAGATTAAACAATAGTCCATTATTCGAACATTGGATGGTAATCGCCAGGAAGTAGTATCTACCAGCAACTTATAAACAGGGCATAACAGAGCTCTTCCAAGTTCATCATCCATACTTTTCCAAATGCCTCCATTGAAGAGCCGAAAACGAAGAAAACTACTGACAAGCAGGAAGGACAGAAACCGCCATTCCTAGTCATCGCCTCAATCAGAAGTGAAACAAAGGCCATAACAAAGCATTTAAGAACAAAAAATCTTCGCATCTAACTTACTGTGCTTCAATAAGTGCGTTCAGAACTGAGAGGTTATCCGAGTGATACTTTATGATCCCAAATGCTTGTTTCCAACTGCCGGGCAGCGAACCTGTTTATAATTTACCTAGCATCACTCGCGAAGGTTAATAGGAACATTTATATACCGTATTGCATCTCGTAAAGTGCTTAATACCAATGGTAGACAGTTCTTTTCTCTCTCAGCCTTGCAAATAGACTATCGTGATGAACTATTACTCTCGATGATGATGATGATGCTTTGTTTTCACTTCCTCGCTGGGTGGCGATTTTTACTATATAGTAGAGCAGTATGAGAAAGTATTCTGCATCTTAGAAGCCATAAGGGCTGTCAAGCATGTAAGTGGACACGGCATAGATTACGACCTAACTGCGTGGACTACTCATGGATGCGTACCAAGAATATTGATCACGTATTTAAGGCCGATGTTTTCTCATAGCTCTTACCAAGAACGCTGTCCCTATCGGCACCATACCGGTAGTGGCTCATCATAGCCCAAACCGTGCCCTAAGTCCGACCACTCAACACCCTCTCATTCCACCCCAAAAATACACCCCCCCTTCACATCCCCCATCCCTCATCCGTCTCCTTCAATTCCATCCAATCCATAAATCCCGCACCAAACCCACTCACAACCAATCACCCCACTTCCCCCAACTAACACCCAGGATCATCCCAGCCCACTCGAGACAAATACCGAGTGATAGTCCATGACGGCTATCGCCGGGTGTTCCTAGCCAATGATTTTCGTCCCGGACCTTCGCCTTCTTGTGGTGGGATGCGTGTGATTTTGCCTCTGGACAGTATGCTATGGTATGGGCATGGGGTATAGCATGGGCGAAGTAAGTATCATAAGTTTGTATTTATGGAACGAACGGGGTTGTGAGTCTATGGGTTTCTGTGGAAGCTGCGGCGAAGGGAGGAAGTGTGATTGGGTTTGTTCGACTGGGACGGGGCTCGGTAAGGTACTTGCTTACCGGTATCATACTTGTACGGTACTATACTCGTATGGGGGTGATGAAAAGTGCACTGCGATGGACTGCGATGGGGATGGTACGAGTGCGAGTGAGCGGGATACTGTAAGTACGGGAGGGAATCTGATGAGGTACGCACCCTACTGTACCTGCGTCGGGAGAGTTGGACAATCACTGATTCTCGAGTAGACTATAGTAACTTCACTTATCTTAACTTGACCAAGTAGACCCACCCAACAGGAAACCAGCACCTTCAAAAAATAAAAAATGGGCCTCCCATAAGCGTGGGCTCGTCTACGGTACAGGTATCATACCAGGCCTCACAAAATCTACACGACGTTACCCTCTCCCAAGCCAAAAGCAGGAACGAAGACCCACAACCACCACCATTACCACCTGAACCCAACTTCCAATTCACTCCATGTCCCCCCTCATCATCACCGATTCACCACCATCTACACACCCCAAACTGAACAACCAACCAAGCAATCCAGAAAAAAAAAAAAAAGTTTTCAATTCTGCAAACACATCACACCCACACATCTACAAATACCGAATCAACCAACCAAATGCAAAAAGTTAAAAACTTTTTGTACAGATCTACACTTCCACAATCGGTTACTCGATCCATTCCGGGACTTTGAAGAAAAAAATTCTTTGCATGATGCATGAGTTACAGGGATTATTGTATGGATGGATGCTTCGCTGGCAGGGTTACACGTGCGACGTGTATTGCAACGGTATTTGCTTGTGCCTGTAGGGTACGGTACTCTACTCGAGTAAGTTGTTCCTGCAGGGCAGGGCTGGGCGAGTGATATCGGGGGAAGGTGATGATGGATTCAGTTGAGATGGAGAGGGGGAGAAGAGGAGAAAGGGGAAGGGGAGGGGTTGTGTTGTGGGGGTTGTTCGATGGTAGCTTATGATGCTAGAAGCTCGATTCTGGTGAGAGATGGAACCCTAACCCTGAGTGTATAGGTGGTATTTACTGCATCACGATACTGTAGCTACCATATGCTACGAGCACAAGCACATGAGCATGAACGTCGAGGAATTGAATTGGGAGACTCGATTCAATTTACTTCAATTCAATTCATATCACTTTTCCCAATTCAACACCGGTAACTCAAACCCAAGTACTGTATGCAATACCACAAAGGAAGGAGAAGAATTGCTGATATCTTGAAGATACCCTTGTCATCCCCTGCAGCATACAGGTACTGTGCTTGTACATTGATTTACTTTACAGTACTTCACCGTACAGTACTCTACCTCACCTTTGCAGAGGGTAATTTCCCCCTATCACTCGCATTGTAGAGTGTCTTTGATTTAAGCTACTTGCCTACTTTCTTACTTGAGTAGGTGTATTGTATTGAAGACGCCGATGCCGGCGGTGGTGATAGTGATAGTGACGACCCCCCTTTCAAGGAAGGATTTTCGCAATTGCTGTTGACATGGTGGATGTTGCGAGTTTATGGCGTTGGCGTTGGGAAAAGGGGATTGAGGGTGGGCTGGATGATGATCTGAGCAGCAATTGACGGAATTTGCGACTGTAGCATTGCGCATGGGGAGCCTCGGAGGTGCAGTACCGGTATGTCTGGGTACCGATCCGGGAGATGATACTTTTTTCCCCGTGAATTGGGTTAGTAACATTTGACAAATCTCCACAATCTCACTGATTCTGTTAGATCTCTAGTCTCCGTCTCTCTTTCTCCATCTCTCTCACTCGTATGATACAAGTACGCGCCCGTGACTTTTAGTTTCCTCTCTAATACAGTGCGGTTAGTTGGTTCGTTTCGTCTATTTTCCTCACAAGAGTTTCAATCTGTTTTTTTTTTTTTTTTTTTTTTTTTTTTTTTCACGCATGGTCGCGCGCCGCAACCCAAGGTAACGCAACACACACCATCACCGGGGTCATGCCAGGTTTGATTCCGCCCCGACTGATTGGTAGAGCCCATTGCTAGCCCGATGCGGCTAGCCGAGTTTATCTAAGCGGTAGGGCGTAGGGAAAAGTTGGAGCTGAGGCTATATAATACCGGTATTCTTTTCTAAGCGAGAGTTTAAACACGGGATTGGCTTTATTTGGAGCGTTGGTGAAAATTTTTAAGGGAGAGGCTGGCAGGGTGGCTCTGGTCTTGTGGGAAGGAGGAAGAAGTGGTGTTCTGGTGACCTATGAGCGAGTGATCGATCAATCGGGTGGTTGGGATGGTAGTCTACTGTAGATGGTATGATACCATGTGTACAGTACCAAATTCGTACAATACTTTGTTAGAGATACTTGCTACATCACTCAGTTTAGGCGCTGAAATACTTGTCTTTGAGACATCACTTTTTTTTTCTTCTATTCCTACAAGCATCCGTTTCGTTTTGCATCTTCCGTTTCCGCATCGAGATTTCTCTCGTAAAACAATCTCCACCAAAGACGTCTCCCCACGTCGCTGTCCTCACCTAACCCTTGATTATCCACTCCATTCCATTGCCACGTCGGGTTTACTCGTTCTGGGAGTGTGAGAGAGATTTTCATTCACACGCTTTCCATCACCCCCCCCCCCCCGCGTACAGTAGAGGACCAACTACAGACTTCCCAGTTCCCCATCCATCTCTTTGAAAGTTGAAAGCTGCAGATGCTGTGCAGCTACTGTGGCGTCGGCCTTAGAGAGTGAAGAGCCGGAGATACAGTACATAATTCGCTTCCTCCCCCCCCCCCCCCCCCCCCTCCTTTCCCCCCCCCCCCTTCCTTGTTTTTTTTTCTTCCTTCTTCCTTCTTCCTTCCTCCTCTTTTGATTGTCAAGCAACTATACTAACACTACAGGAACATATTATTTCAACGAAAGCGTAAACTTGTTTTTTTCGTTTTTTTCGTTTTTTCCTTTTTGTGTTTTTTTTATTTATAAGGTTTTGTTTCTGGAAACATTATTATATCTGTCTTCTCTTTTTTTAATTCTTTTTTTTATTTTATTTTATTTTATTTTACGAATTTCTATTTTATCCTATTTTATTTCATCTATTAACGGACGATGGATTCCCCTGCGCAAGAGTCCTTGCCTTTGTCGCCTAAAAAGCAGCAGCAATTCCTTGCGATAATCGGTCCTACCGATAGCCTGATGCGACCGTACGATGATGGATGTGATGGAAGCGAGGATGAAGAAGAACAGGAGGATGAGGAGGAGGAATATGAAGATGAGGATGAAGAGGGTAATTCGTCGTTTCGATCAAGCAACAGCAGCTCCTTGGGCACAAAGTTATCCCTTCTAGAGAGTATAACCGAAGAGGAGGATGCGTCGTCGGCTGATGGTGAAATCGAGCGGATATACCCACTGATCGAGTCGTCGCCCGAGGAATCGCGGAATGAAGGGTACTTTGACGGCATTTTTTCGGGGAAGGCTAGACCACTCGTACCCTTCGGCCCGTCTTTGGAGGGTAGCGCAGGGTTCACAGGAGTGATCGATAGTGATACGGATCATTTCGGTAGACCGCGAACATCGTCAAGGCCCAACACACCCGACGGTAGCAAGAAGAAGATTGAGTTCATGGCGGCCCAGCCCGGTTGCATAGACTGTATCATTGGAATCGCCGGACATCATCACGGGAGCAGTAGTAGAACAACCCCTGCGCCCACGCCGACACCTTCAAGATCTTCATCGCTGAAGCTTAAAGAGCCTCTTCTCACCCCGGTAGAAGAGGAAAGTCCCGAGGGAATAATGGAGCGAAAGGAGAGGGCAGAGATGATGGAAGCGACAACCGAAAAACTTACGAATTTAACGACTTTAACGCCTGACACGACTCCCTTGAAATCTTCATCTTGCTTTGCGCAGCAGACATTCACGAACGAGTTGCTTACGCCTGAGACCACACCTTTGAAGTATACCACTCCTCAGCGACAACCGCCGGTATTAAACGGAGCAGATGGTGCAAATAATAATGATTCCATGTCACCAATAAGTAAGACTCACTCACCACCGGAGCGACCAAAGCTTATAACCAATTATCCAGTCACTCCCGCGAGACGCTCTGGGGGGGCGCAAATCCCGCCGACCCCTCCGACGACTCCAGCGAGGAGGAAGAATCTGTTATACTCGAGGGAGAACTCGAGAGAGAATATTTTAATTACTGGTACAAGTACGAGTAGTAAAGACGTCGCTCCAGTTGGAACGATAACACCACCTCCCAGTGAAGCGGCATCAGCCGTCGAAGCTGAGGAATCAAAGATTGAGGAAAGAAAAGTTGAAGAGGAGAAGCCTAAGGTTGAGGCGCCGAAGATCGAGGAGCCAAAGAAGGCTGCCGGCTCGGAGAGTGGACACGGATATGGACATGATGGACATGATTGTCCGTTTCTCCGTCGATCGGCTAGCCCCCGACCGTCGAGTTCGCACTCATACCCACACTATTACAGCGTCCCCAGCACCCCAGAGCCAGTAAGACCACTATCACACTCGTGCAGCTCCCCAGAAGTCCAACGCTTCACAACACATTTCCACAGCGGGCCGAGCACCCCCGCGCCGTCGGTATCCCAACTATCTTATAGTCTTCCCGGAACTTCCGAAGTATCATCAACACTGTCGCACACGAACCTCCCGCCGAAAGCTCCTGAAGTCTCAAGATTGATCTCTCAGGAATTCGCGCGGCCGTCAACGCCAGAGGTAGTCTTTAGCGGATCGGGAACTGCATCTCCGTTCGTGGACGTATCAGAGCCTGCGTCGCGAGCGCCGTCTCCACCACCGCCAAGTCTTGCTGGGGGATCTACGATTACGACTCCTGCATCTTCGATATTCCTTCCAACACGGGGTGCTCTCGCCCCAGCGATAAACCTGAAAGGTGATTCTGGGTACAAGTCTGTTTCGAGGAGTGTTTCCACGAGTGATTTCTTCCCCGAGCAGACCTCAGCCACCACTCCACCAGCCCCTCCTCCCGCCGCCGCCAATGCCAATAGTGCCCCTCCCACAAATACACCCGCAGCACAAGAACCCGAGAAGCAACCATCAACCATACTCCCGGAGAACATCACGGTAGAAGTAATCCACCGCCTCCCATTCCTCACCCTCCCCACCATCTCCCCGGCTCGCATCGCACGATGCATCGCCGGCCCCGTGCAATTCGCCTCAAACGCGGTTATCGGAATGTGGCTCACGGTGCCACCCCTCACGCTTCTGATCTGGACAATGAACGGGATCGCCCAACTTTTCGTAAAACCGGAGGCGGGCAGTCCGATGGCTGGTTTCAATCCCGCATGGGCGCTAGTGCCATACTTGATACTATTCGGGGTAGTAGCAGTCTATCATCGACGAGAAGGTCTAAAACCCGGCGAGGAGGGGGAAGCGAGCGAAGGAGGGAGGGGGAGAGTCGAAGACGGCGACATGAGCGAGGACTTTTTAGACTTCTTCCTGGATAAAGTGTACGCCCTTACCACCGCGTTACAAACCTACTTCACCGCACGCCGTATCCGTCGAATCACAATCACTCTCTTATTAGTGGGAGGTCTGATCGCCGGATACCTTGCGCTGCAACACTTTGCGCAGTACATCACCCCGCTCGCCAACGCCGTTTCCTCCCGTCTCTTCTCTTCGAAAACTGCATCTCCAGAACTTTCGCCCACAGCCCCGACACAGGACGCATGGGAGGACATGGACTTTATGTACTTTGTCCCGAGCACCTCCTCCAGCGAACAATCCACCCACAGCGGAATGGAGAATGCATTCGGAGAGTACCACCATTCTGGCGCGAATGCCTTTGAAGATGAAGTTAAGGAGGGATTGGGCTGGAAGGGGGTGTTAAGGCTTGCGGCGGTGTTGGTGATGGGACCGGCGGGGGCGGTGGCGATTAGGCGGAGGACACTATGAATGGGTATGGGTTTGGCTTGGTTTGGTTGGTTGGGTATGAGGTTGGCTGGTTAGGTTGATTAGGTCGGGGTGTATTTTTATGGAGTTTTATACCTTTTGTTTTGTTTTGTCTTGTTTTGTTTGACTTTGGCACGTTACGTTACGAATTTCTGATATGTTAGATACGAATTTCCTTTTTCTTTTCATTTCTTTTTCATTTCTTATGATTTTTCTTTTTCATTTTTCAAGTATTCTTTATAACGGGAAATATGGGGTAACTTTAATGGGAGCAGAAGTTTTGTAGGTAGTCAAGTTAGCTTGCTGTTATGTTTTTTTTTTTGTTTTTTTTTTCTGATTTTTTTGTGGGGGATTTCTGGTGTATGGTATTTGGACTGGACTGCTTGGATTATTGGGAGAGGGAGAGAGGGAGAGAGGAAGGGTGTATATACCATGATTGTCTGTGTTTGATTCGATTGATTGAGGAGGAGGGTTTATGTTTTTTTTTTCATGTTCTTTCATGTCATGTTTATGGTAACAGATAGGTAATATGTCATACATATCATATCCATGAAATTTTTTCGTTCTCGTTGTGTTGTGTCTACCATATACTACAATAGCTCATCTACCTACCGGTATCATGGAAGGGAGTGTAGTGCTTTACTGCACCAAAATTTTGTGTCACTCGTTACAGGGAAGAAGTACTGTACCCGAACATTAAAGGTATAATTTTGTTTGCGCACACAGATACGTACATTCTAATCCCCGTGTTCGGGTACATCATGCCTGTAACGAGTGAGTTAGCGGTGGCGAGTACGGTACAGTGCCGCAGGAAGGAAGGAACTTCCATCAGACCACAGTATATCCGGGAGTATCGTGACAGACCCATTGCTACGAAAGGTACGTACAGCAGTTGCCCGAGATATATCCAATCACGAGCACCCCACCACCTCGTTAATCCAAGCCCTAACGTAACCCCCCCCCCGCGAGACACATAACCACTCACAAAAACCTATGTACCATCCCATCACGTTCCCCTGTGCTGCGAATTCACCCCTTCACAAACACTCACTCGCTAAACATTACTCCAGTGCTGGAGGCGTTGATCAACCCGATTAACCATCCCACCGTATCACCGGAGCAAAAACTACAAAGTTGACATCCCACTTTGTTCAATTCAGTTGACGTGGAATACCACGCACTTGTACAGTTTGCCCCGGAATAAGTTTGTGGGGTGGGCTTGGGAAGTTGACTTTTTTTTTTTTCCCCCAAACCCCCTGACGTGGGATTGTGGATTAGTTGGGGTGATTGATTTTTAGCGCGGGGCGTTGGGATATTTAAGGGAGTAGCGGTGGCTGAGTAATTCTGTGATGAGTGCGCTGGGTTGGGGGTAATGATGGGGTGCGGTAGTGACTAATTTCTTCTTCTTCTTAAGATGGTGGATGGGCTGGCATATTGCATGATTCGATCTTTGGGGTTTCTGGTTTTGGGTGGTTTATGTGGGGGTTGGGGTTTTGGGTGTTGTTTGTATCTGACTTTTTTTTTTTTTTTTTTTTTGATCTCCGCGTGGTCTCGGTGGTATTGCTGATTGTGGGTTTTCGAGGTTTATTGTAGACATGTCTCCTGCCCAGGTTAGTACTGTGTGATGGTGGAGTGATGGTTCGTTAGGTTGTAGAGTGAGTAGACTGGAATTTTGCTCAAAGGTATGGGATGGTAGGTAAAAACCGGGGATTCATTTTTTAGTCCCGGAATGGGTGTATATAGATTGATAGAACTGGACTGATGACTATGAAACATCACTGGTACCGTTTATTCTGCTGGAAGTATCTTGTGAGGCCACCCGTATTGTTGCGTTCTTAGCCATCGTGTAGACAAACAGAGCTTCTATCAGAGAAAGAAAAAAAAAAAATCAGGGTAGTAAACTGATAATCACAAACACCAATAAAAATAAATATGAAAAACGCTCTCAGATTCCATGTACCCAAATCAATGGATAGGCGCGCCATACGCCTTTACTCTCTCCACAAGGGCCATGCCATCATAACACTAATAGAAAATAGTGCATGATAGCAGGCGCGAATAGTGGTTTCATCCCACACTCCCTTGCTGCGCCAAACATAGCATCAAAAACAAGCAGCCAATCATCTCATGCATGATAGCACCTGTAGATGAAGGCCTTTCCTCCAGCCTCGATGTGGTCATTATCGGGATTTAAACCCCGATAATGGCCCAAGGACTTGTAGGGGAGCCTGTGTTGTGTTGTGGTGGAGGCGTAGGATGGTGGTGGGATTGGGTGGAAGAAGGAGAAAGAGGTAGAAAGGGTGGTGGGAGTGTCCCCCTTATATAGAGTTTTGAGTGGGGACTGCTTAATCCAGGATTTTTCTGTGGGATGGATTTCCCAAACGATTAGGTCATGCGTTAGGTTTTTTCTTTCTTTTTTTTTTTTTAGGGAGAATCACAGATGTTTGCTTTCTCCGGGACGGCTGATCTGATCTGGAGTTGGAGGAGGTGAGTGAGAGTAACTCGGGTAAATTAAAACCATGCACTACTAAAGCAGCTTCAAGCTCAAGTGAATATCTCTCAGCATCATCGGTGTTTCTAATAGTTTGCTTTGGGGGAGTATTGCCAAGCAACGAGTGATTGCTCGTGGAACCCCCATTCACCGCACGAGACCTCAAAAACAACCCATGTATCTCTTCATTTGTATCCAACGATTGCTTACTATCCTGGCGCAGTGTTAGGACTATCTAATGAGCGAAGATAATTACTGGGGAGTGAGGGGTTATATGAAACTAACGCTCGAAGACCAGGTAAATAGGGGAGGAGCTGATTTTTTCCGGTCCCCCTGTGTCTTGAGTGATCTGTGATTCCGTATTAGTGGCATGATAGCACAGTTATGGTCCCTTAGGCTGTGGAGTGCATTCAAGGGGATTTTCATTAAAGTATGAGATGATATCATGGGTAAAATTGAGGATTCACCCCACCGATACGCTTAGTTCACGGAATGTAAGATCTTAGATCTACTCATGTATTGTAAAGTTGCGACAAGGTAGTAACTGGACAAGGCCAAAATTATCTTTGTCGTTTCAATTCAGATCAAACATAAGTACAGCCACTCTGCAAAAGTATTCGTGAAACGGCATTTCCCTCACCCCGGGGAATGGGCCCCTCCCGCACAGAGGCCCCAATTGTGCAATACTCCCCCTAGGCCGCTTTGATCTTCGTCAAAAGGAAACTCCGTTTCACGAACACTTTTCCAGAGTGGCTGTAGTGCAATACAACACTCCATCAAACAGCAATTGGCCCGGTCTTTTTTTTTTTGTTTCCGAGTCTGTCGTGCACTTTTGAGCTAACTGATGATTCCTTGAGGGTGACCTTTTTTTGCCCAACACCACCGGTATGATAAACTTTTAATAAACGTCTGTCATGAAAACTGATTCGGTCACGGGTACCTCCCATCCTACAACTCTCGCGCTTGCAGTCGCAGACTGACTGGGAATTCTGCTATTAACTTAGTATTATAACAAATCAATTACAAATATTTTTTTTCCCTTCATCACTCTTATCATACTCCGGTGGTGTCCGCGGTTGGGAGCACAAGGCCATTTTTGAAGTAACACAAAGGGAGTAAATTAAGACTGATCAAGGATTTAACAAATTCTGATTCTTAGGTCTTTTCCAAGAACTCTCTCTCTCTTTCTCTATCTATCTACCTCTCTGCCAGGAAGTTGCTACGAGGTTTAAATTGACGTTACCAGAACGACATCCCACCCCAACTGACATGCATACCCACTCAAGCGGGCATCCCATTCCTCAAATTAATCAATCACCACCTACAGTATGACAGAACATAACATATAGCAAAACCTCGCTCTAGTTACCTTCACACTAGAATTACAGTCACTAGACAAAAGTGTTTGTGAAACGGCATTTCCCTCGCCCCGGGGAATGGGCCCCTCCCCCACAGAGGCCCGCAATTGCGCAATACCCCCCCCTCAGGCCGCTTTGATCTCCGCCAAAAGGGAAACTCTGTTTCACCAACACTTTTGCAGAGTGACTGTAGGATCCGGGTATAACCTCCGCTTTATTGAACGTTTTGGGTACCAAAGCATGGAAGTCGAGCCCCCAATACTCACCAGGTTGCAGAATTTTAACCTGATTTTTTATTTGTTAGCACATGCTACCTCAGCATAACCAACCTTCTCATAGAGCTTTCTAATGTTCCAGAATGGGTCTCTGGCTCATGGTAGTAGCTGTATGGCGTAGACAGAGTGATCCGTCTCAGCCTACCAGTGCACATGCAGATTGGTGAATTGTTGATTTATCATGATTTTCCTGATCGCGCGGTATTCTTCCACCTCAATTAGCTTCTTGATAAGCCAAGGTATCCTGGGTATCTGTGTTCCCGGCATATAGACCCCTCCGCAGCGACAGACCTCCCGATGCGAATTCATTTTTGAAATGCCTTGAATGCGAGTGCGAGGTGAATGATATGTAATTATTCGATAGATCTCGGGGAAGAGAGTGGAGTTATTGAGATCCCCTACTTTGTACATTTTTCCTCCATTGTTTCCGGTCGTGGTCAGCAATATTTGCGTCGAATCGAGGGTCTTGATAAAATATTAGTCGGCTTAACATGTCCCTGGCTTTGCCCCTAGTGGCAGTTGGCTATCGCTCCTTGTATTTGATTTGGGAAAGTTTTACAAAATGGATTTCTGAATATTGAATATTTGCCAACTATCGATGCAATGGTAGCCAAACACAGGTCAGGCATTGCATATAATGGCAACGGGATACTGAGAACCGCCTCTGGGACTCTCATGTGGCAAAAGCATTAAGCTAGTAGGTGACGTTGAGGAGATAAAACAACGTAGTGAATACTGTGCTCAGAGATGCGGATAGTTGCTCATGCAAGGTAATTCAGTTCACTGCTCATGTTCCAAGGTTCTTGCTACCATGGCGCAGTTGACTTTCTGGATCAAAATTGACATTACCGAGAGCTTTGAGCGCCAACTACCTTACCGTATTAGAATGTGGATTTGATGCTCGGTGTATTTATTATTGCATCGTCTCTTGCATAAGCAGGGCGTTGCGTATTTCTGCATACAGATGTTTTCCTTTCTATTTGCTTCCTTAAATAGCGCATCTCAATTCTTTATTATAGTGCCGGTCACTGGTAACCTGGGTATTTTTCGTGAAAAGTACCTCCCACTTTGAAGGTCTACTACTCCACCAAAAATTGAGACATCTCCTTTTTTAAGAGCGAAAACATACATTATTTTGATGTTCTCTATCAGCGGTCGCTCTTAAAACTGCGATAACATTACTGACTGTGGAGTTGTAAGGGTTTGAAGTTGGGGCATTTTGTATGGGGGGCCAAATGTTACACACCAAAAATGCCTTCCAACCATTCAAAAACAGGAGTGAAAGGCCGGGTAACCCCTATTTCAGGACGAAAATTCTGATTACTAAGCACCTAAACCGCAGAAAAGGGTAAACATTCTTATGTAATATTACAAAATTAGGCATCTTTGGCATGATTATTCAGCACTCAGATCAACGTTACAGCACCCCCGGTTACCGCTGACGGACACCATATCATCTTCTCGTTTTTCTCACTGCCCAACACAATCATCTTCTTCCTCTCTTTTTTCTCACAACACAATTCGTAATATCAAACCAACTCTCGGGGCGTTTTTCAAGTGAAGATCCGTGTCTCAGCCCTAACCCATCCACCCGCCAATCAATGACAACCACTTGTAGCAAGGCGACAAAAACTTTCCCATTCCAAAATCCCCTGTTCAATACATCCTTGAACCCTGTCTTCGATTGCCCGAGCCGATCGATTGGACACGCCGGAACAACCCAGAGATGGACACGATTGGAGCAACGTACCTGAGTGCATGGGCGAATAACGGGGGTTTTGTGGGGATCATGGAAAAATGATAGGTGGAACATTTATTCTTCCCTCAAGTAAGTTAAGTTATCGGTGAGTTCTGTTGGCCACTCAGTTGGACATGCCTGAGTACCCGTACTCGGATACTTGTACGGTGCGGTAGGAATACTTTAAGGTAACTTATGATACTTACTCTAGGAGAACGATGCTCGAGCTTCTAGGCCCGTCATCGCGATGGGAATCTGCTCGGTTGGGGTACCGGTAGAGGCAGGCAACACCACAAGGCGATAGCAAAAACACTGTTGCTCTTAAGGGAAAGCTGAGAATCCAGGTTCACGTACACACTAACTCAACGTGGTCATCGACTAGCTCTTGGAGAAAAGGCTTCGTGGTGATTAGCGACCATCTGTCTAGATGAGGTTCCATGGTAGGTACAGTAGGGTGACACAGCTCATCGTCACTCGTGCTTTCCACACCAAAAATGACATTTCTCGCCCCCTTAGAACACAACAACCTGTATTTCGATTATTGCCAGATTTTATTAATTCAAAGTTTTATCTATTGCAAGCAACATATAGAAAATTTAGATAATTTCCTGCGGATTTGGGTTGTGTGTGAATATTTGAGATCAACAATTTCTGGATCAAGTACCTTTCTCTACGGACACCCATATAAACCTGTGGTGCCTAGACTGAAGTTTAGAGCTTCTCTGCACCCAATTACTTACAGCAGACAAGTCCTAATTTAATTGATAAAATAAAAAAATCAGATTTTGAATCCTTAGGTTCTCAGCTACTTGGAGACGTCATAATTCATGAGAGGGTTGACATGGAAAGTGTGAATTTACAATGGCCATTTTTTTCACCACTTTGGTGTGCTTTTGCTATCTTGCGAGGAGATACAGTACAACAGTCAACCAACGATAACCTATATTCAAGAGCTATACAAGTACCTATTTTGGTTGAGGCTCTCCATTCTTTTGTGCATTTCTGATGTGCCAGAGTACCGTTACTGTAGAGGAGTGACCCCTGTGCTCACCCCAAAAGTAACTTTTCTGGCGGGAACATCTACAGTAAGCATGACTTGATATAATACAAATACCCTACAATACTTGCATGATACTAAATCTTGGTATCGGTACGACGATTGCGGTGCTCGTACCGCCGGATTAAACAAAGAAAATTGTACTGTAGACATTTGGCCATAGTGATGTCAGATTTTTCGGGTTCTACTCGTAGCCTGCCACCACCGTACTTGCCAATTTTCTTTCTATCCTCGGGGTAAACCTCAACAGCAACCACAACAACAAGCCCACAAGAGATACACCCGACCACACCTTCAAATAAATCCTGAGAAAATAGAATAGTGTTCGTCTTGGCTATGATAAGCCTGATTCTCAATGATCTCACGAATTCATTACGCTGTTGTTGAGCAACCCATAAACCTAAGTTTACTGATACCGTTGCACAGAGGCTTGTGGCGAATCACAACGGCATCTCGGTTCCTGTTCCCCGGGATATCTTAACCTACGGGAGGAGAAAGGGAGAAAATATGATACGTTACTGCAGTGAATTGTGCTCGAGTACTTCTAAGAAGGAAGAAAAGGGAAAGCTAAGGAAAGGAGGGAGAAAAAAAGAAAAGAAATGAAAAATGAAAAAAAAAAAAATGAATGAAAAAAGAATAGGAAAAAAAAAAAAATCATAAAAGATTACCGCCCTAGCCTAACCGTAAAGAGTCTAAATTCTCCTAACTTTTACAGTGTCAGTAATCCCCATAATTTTCTAATCGCTAGTGGGTTGGGCTCTACATTGACTTATCAGGAGGAGCACTTTTCCCTCCGCGCACGCGTATGTATCTTCACCCCCTCTTCTTCCTCCGCACTGGACTAAAGCCCTTCCTGTACCGGTATATTCAGAATGCCCAAGAAAAGGACAAAAGCTTCATTATCTCAACTCGTATTCAAATTTTTGGAAACTGACCCAAGGCCCACACTCATCGCTTCACTCGAAAGCCCAAGAGCTTTGTGGGAGAATGAGGCCTTTCGGACGCTACGCACACGGGCGGACCCTGAGAATGCCATAGACAATCTACTGAGCGAGCCATTCGTACGGGAGAGTGGGACATTTGACAGTGGATTATGGAGGTTTAAGTCTATGAACATTGGGGTGGAGGATATCAGGGCTATTATCGCCGCTCGCATCTCCAGTCGACTGGACATCAATCTTCCGGATTGGGGAGATCCACGGCCGAGGACCTTTGATGATTTTCAGGGTAATGTTGGGGTTCAGGTGGAGATGCAACCTCGAAAGCATGGGATCGGCCAATATGAAGAGAAGCATGCGGACGGAGGCCTTGGGCTTACGGCCAACTTTGGCATCACAGGAAACCTATGCAAGGCGCTGGTTGATACTGGAAATGATAGTCCACGGATTTACTTTGAGGACAGCGAAGACGAAGAAGAGGTGGAGACCGAAATGGAGGATTTCGAAGTTGATGGTACAATTTTCAAGGCCTGTGGCCCTGATGGGGATAAGCTATTATCCATTCCAACCTTTGCGGTGTCCGAGGCTGGGCCTGCTCGCAGCAAACTCTATCCGCAACTTACTGGGCCTTCGATGGATTGGATCAGAAACCCCTTGCACAGGAACTCTTCTCAACACCTGCGGAACCTCGGGAATGTCAAGTGGTATGAATTTCCCCAAGGGTTATGTGCATTCTAATGCTCTTCTAGGTCTACCACACCCTGTGGCCCACTCGAAGGGTGGTCAAGCTCCCTTCGGACATGGGCAAACTCGATAATGGCCATGCCTTACCCTACCTCGATATTCTGGGGCCCGTCGTACATGATCCTCTATAATGATCAGTGGGTCAAGATAGCGCAGAGCGAGAATCCTTGCATTCTTGGGAAAGGGTTTGCTCAGGGATGGCCGGAGCTCCAGAACTATTTCATGCCACTACTTAACGAGGCATTCCATCACGGGAGATCAGTTGTTAAGCGGGCGGAACAGTTATTTCTCAACCGCGGTGATTGGATTGAAGAGTGCTATTTTGACTTCACAATATCCGCGATAATCGGCGACTCCGGAGCACCTGAAGGTGTGCTGGGACAGGCGTTTGAGCTCAGTCGACACATCATATCAATTAGGAGGATGGAGACGCTGCAAAAGATGGGGACGTTAATGGCTTCCGTGAGAGACTTAGATGAAGATAACTTCTGGGGAAGGGCACTAGAAGCTTTCAATGATAACCCCCTGGATTCTCCCTTTATACTCATCTATCGCACACTGGTCGATGAGGATCTCTGGTTCCGTGGCGAGAATGAATATTGCGTACTTGAAGGGAACATCGGTTTCGTTGAAGGTGGGATTTTGGCCCCTAAGAAATGTGATCTCAAAGAGCGGTCTTGCTATTTTGCGAATGAAATGGCTCAAGCCCGGGAAAAGAGTGCGCCCGTGATCAAATATATGGACAATCTACCCCAGGATGAAGCTATTTTGTGCAGAGGATTTGATGAACCGCCTACTCGTGCTGCTGTCATACCTATTCAAGCTACCAGCTCAACCACTCAAGGATTCCTCATACTAGGGTTGAATCCACGGAAGCCTGTTGATGCGGATTGTCGACTTTGGATAGAATTACTGATGAAGGAGCTTTCTACGACAGCGGGAAGAGTCAGGCTTTTAAGGGCAGAGGTCACCAAGGCTGTGAATCAAGAGGCTGAGAGGGCAGCCCGTGCTCAAGCGATAGAGTTGCAAAAGCAGTTGAGGAAGCGAACGGAGGAGCTCGGAAGGAGTGAACTGCTTTTCACACGCATAGCCGAAACAATCTCAGTGGGACTGGCGATATTGCATATTGATGGGAAAATCTGGTTTGAGAATGAGGCATATCGAGATTTGACGGGGCTTCCGGTGGTGCATGAAAGCGATGCATGGCGAGAATCGATTTATAAAGGAGATGCGGAATGGGTTGTCAAATCTTTCGATGATGCAGTTGCAACAAGGTCGAATATGAAAATCGAGTGCAGGTTGGGCAACGACCCTTCGCGGTCTCCGGGGTGGAAGCACTGGGTTTCTTGTTCGGTTGTTGCGCAGACCGAAAAGATGCCCGGTTCCGAACGTGAAGAGGTTACGGGGTATATCTTAACATTGGTTGACATCACCAGTATCAAGCTTAACGAGGAGTATCAGCGGCAGCAATCTACACAGGCTGTTGAGCGGAGACGACAGCAGGAAAACTTTATTGACATATTCAGTCATGAACTTCGAAATCCATTCTCGGCAACGTTGCAGTGCGCCGATGGAATATTAAGCACGTTGATTGCATATCAAAAAGGGGAGGATAATAATTTGGACTTAGAGGAAATGATTGATTCAGCGTCCACAATTTTGGTTTGCGTGCAGCATCAGGTCTGTTTTGTAGACCGTCATGTGAAGTCTGTTTTTGGTTTTTATGTGTTAAGAGGAAGGGGGTTATGAGGAAATATTCAGCTGACACAGGGAATAGATGCGAATCATAGATGATGTTCTTACCCTCAGTAAGCTGGACTCGATGCTTCTGAGTGTTGTGCCTGTAGATGTGCAGATTCATGCAGTTATAGCTCAACTGATGAAGATTTTCCAGTCTGAATTGCACGTGAAGGGGATCACTTCTGAATTCATCGTGAGTTCTGCCTCCCCTCCTTTTCAAATACGGGGTACACTATAACTGATATTGTGGCTAGCTGGAGGAGTCCTATCAGGAGTTGGGTGTCGATTGGGTTAAGGCTGATCCGGCGCGGTTCTCTCAGATTCTGGTAGGTCTTCTGGCTCTAGTTCTATGGATGGTTTCTAACGGCAGTTGGGTTAGATGAATCTTTTGACAAACGGTTCGTGCGATTGTGATTTTTAGGGTGGGCATGTGCTGACCTCTGAAGCTATAAAATTCACTTCCCAGCAAGCCGGAAAACGTGAAATCACGGTCAAGCTAGGAGCGACTTTAGAGAGACCAACAGCTCATGGCGAAGTTATGTACCGGGAATCCGAGGACCGACTTCCCCAAGACATGGCTCAGGAGTGGAACACCGGTGACCCTGTATTCATTTTGGTCACTGTTCAGGTATTTCATTCATAATTGGTATGCATTCAAATTATTGACACTGTGTAGGATAGCGGCATTGGAATCAACACAGAGTGGCAGACAAAACTTTTCAAGCGTTTTGAACAGGTCCCTCGTACGCACGTCACATATGGTGGCTCGGGTTTAGGTTTATTCATCTGCCGTCGGCTTTGCCGTATCCAAGGTGGAGAAATTGGTGTTCATTCTGAGGAAGGCAAAGGCAGCTCCTTCTCGTTCTACATAAAAGCTCGGCAATCCAGCACCGCGCCTTCCCCGAGTCCGAATATTGCCCCGGTGAAGTACCCCAAATTGCTAAGGTCAGAAATGATATCAATGAAAGACTACGCACCACCGAAAGCAACGGAAGGGGATCAGAAAAGGCAGCAGATTAGTTATGCAGTACTGATTGTGGAGGATAATTTAATTAATCAGGAGGTTCTACGGAGGCAATTGCGGAAGGAAGGATGCGTGACATATGTGGCAGGTAATGGGCAAGAAGCGTTGGATTTTATTGTCAAGAGTGAATTCGTGAACGCCGAGGCGACAAAGGTGGATGTTATCTTAATGGTGGGTCTTCCATAATCTATGATGGACAAGATACTGATATGAGAATCATAGGACATGGAGATGCCCGTGATGGACGGAAATACAGCAACTGTGAAAATCAGAGAACTGGAAACATCTGGCAAGATCAGACGGCACGTCCCAATAATGGGCATCAGCGCCAATGCTCGTCCAGAGCAAGTAGCCAAGATGACTGAAGTAGGAATGGTACATTCCCCCCTCCGCCTGCATTCTGTCCCCGCATAAACCAGCGAATAACTAATCAACTAACAATCAAACAATAGGACGACGCCATATCAAAGCCATTCCGAATCGCAGATCTCCTTGGCCGCTTCGACACACTGTTGAAAAAATTGAACGCGAGTTCCGGTTCTTCGTCATAATTGTTATAGATGCGGGAGTTTTGTTTTGCTTCTTAATTCAACATTTTTCTTTCTTTTTCTTTATTCTTTAGTTTAACTACGCTACATATACCTATTACGGTATTGCATACGGTACGGTACATTGGGCTGGAGGTCTTGGCCTTTTTTTTCTTTCTTTCTTCATTTTCGATTATTTGTATTATTCCTTCTTGAATTGGGGTTTTGGACATGTATGCATGGATGCAGCTTCTTTTTTTCGATTTTATTTTTTCATGGCGGGTGCGCTGAATGCAGTGTCATAGGGCCACTAGGAAAGAAGGTTCTTATCGGTGTACGGGAATAAGTCATGAATTACGGGGGGGGGGAGGGCGTTTTATAATTGGTGGAATTCTTTTTATTTTAAAACTTTGATGGTAATCACAGACTCAAGCATGAGTTCAGTTGAGTTTATTTGGATATGGAGGTGACGGTAGAGCAGGGTAGAGTACGGTGAGTGAGTGAGCTTTATGCTGCTCTTGGTAACAAGTCGGGAGCGAGGAATAATAAGTCGTCGAAGAAATAACAGCAAGTCTGTCTATCGGCCGGTACTACACAGCACAGTACACGGCACAGTAGCGGAACTAAGGTGCTAATCCGTGAACTCCCTCCCTCCCATGCAGCTACCTACCCTCCTTTAAAAAAGTATCGTAAGTAGCGTCGTTGCTGACAATAATCCCTGAATAATCTCCATTCAACCTTCTAGAATCGCGGTCATAAAATAGAACTAGTCACAGTATACCCACATTTTCGTTCTCTCCCGGTGCTATGCTGTATGCTACGGGTGTCTATGAAGGCCCAGCTCCCGAGGCGGCAAGAGTATTGATAGTTTGTGGAGTAGTTTTGTTTTGTTAAATAAGGTTTTTGGAGGGAGTTGGATAGGCTTAGCTGAGTTGACGTTGTGAGCGGTTTGGGGGTTGACGGTTTTTGGTTTGCAGATTTTGAAAAAGGGGGGGGCTGGGCTCCTTTGATTGTCTGAGTTTACAATAGATTGGGTCAGCTGGGTAGGCTTGAGGTTGATTTATTTGGGCTTGAGGTAATTGGCCCATTCGAGAGGCTTCGAGGTAAGTTGGTACATAGTTAAGGTGGTAGGAGGAGGTCAGTACTGGTATGGCAGTTAAGAGTTACCGAGGTGTAGTTCTGCGTTAGTTGAACCACAGTATCATACCAGCCAACTATCGCGGACCGAATACACCTGCAGTCTCTTGAGACCTTCCAAGTCCTGCAGTACAGTAAAGTATTTCAAAGGGTGCCGTGTCTTCACTGAATCATTGAAGAATAAACATAGTTAAATCCCCCCCCCCCCCATTATACTATACCCATCCCCAGCCAAAAACCACCCCCCAGCAATCCCATGCGATGAAATTTCTGGACAAAAATCCCCCCCAAAGCTGTGGGCTGTCCAACATACCTCTACCAAGAAAAGTCGTTCCTACCAAGAGATTGGAACGAATAAATAACTTCCATGACCATGTCTACTGTGAGTAACGGGTTGTCTAAGGGGCTGGCTTGGAAGGGGGATTGGTGTTGAGCTGTTTTTGGGTTTTCTGGGAGGGGGGGAATTTGGTGTTGGAGTGTTGGAGGCTGCTTGTGAAGGTTGGTAGTTGGTGGGCTTGGTTCGGTATGCCGTCACTCGAACACTCGGTCATGTACAGTACAGTACCTCTCCCGACCAGCGATTTACTCTATGTTTTTATTGTTTACTGATAGTAATTATTGCCCCCCCGACATATGATAACCTGGATGATTCTTTATTCTAGCTTTGCGATACGCTCTGAAGTTGTGGCTGGCTGAGCTAGTAGTAGTGACGGAGATCGCCTAAAGTTGGTAGATTTTCGTCCGATCTTTTAAACTTTTAAGATGAAGTTCGGGAGCATCTGACGGCCGTTGTACTGGTATCAGGAACCCTATCGTTATCGGGAGTGGTGGTAGCGACGTTGCGTTACCATCATGTTTTGGGTGTGGTTGTTGCCATCTGTGATATCACTCGGTGCATCATTGTGCTTGCTCAGATCTCAGATCGTGTCTCACTTTCACGACGTCCCATGTCCCTTCAACCGTGGCGCTCTCAATATGAGTGAGGGAACATGATTTACACTTTTTACACAGCAGACTCCTACAATGCGATGGGTATTATATCTAAATTCTCAACTCCACATTAAATGTATAACCCCCCTCCCCCCCCCTAATCTCTATATCCACCTTCAAAAACAGGCATCATGCCTCTAAGAACTCCAAACCTTTCAAATTATTAATAGTCCAACAAGCAGCCGGGAAAACCGACGGATTATTCGCAAACATAATTCTCGCACAAAGAACCAGGACTAAACCATGTCAGTATGAAAGAAAAAAGAAAAAAAAAACATCCCCGAGGATCTGCAGAGAAGTAGTTCACTAACCATCCACTAGTCCCCCCAAACACCCCCAGCCCAATCTCCACAGAACGTAGTGTCAAACATTATCTTGTGATTATCAAATTTGGAGTTGATGTTGCACGCTCCCTGGAATAGAGTAGTCGGGGTTCCCGGCAAGCGCATCGGCGGGGATGGACCCGCGCGGGAAGTACCACACTTTGATGAATTGGGAGTTCCATTCCATGGCGTAGACCCCCACGCCGATGTTGTTGAAGCCCGTACCGTACGAGTTGGTGCGGGTGTCTTGGGCGCTGCAGCCCTGGTTGCAGCGTTGACATAGCAGTTCTTTGAGAGGAATGTAGCGGTCTGGCCGCTGTGGGTTACTGTGCAGCCGTCGGAGGTGTGCAGGGCCATCATGTTTTGGGTGTTTGTGTGCACACCCTCGATTATGTCGATTTCTCCTTGGTTGGGCCAGTTGTCGCCGAATGTCCAGCTGTGGGTTGTTGGCTGTGCTTTTTTCTCACTAAGGGAATGAGAGGGGTTTGAGGGGGTGGTACAATGCTGGCTAGATCCAGCAGATACTGCTCGGCGTGTGTACGAGATCGAGGACGAAGAGGCCGCGGGTGAAGTGCGCATTGCTCTCTAGACGGACGCTGGGGCGACTGTTCGGGGTGCTGTTGGTGTAGTCGACACCTACGTAGACGCTGCCGGTATTGGTCCGGATAGGACCTGTATTCTGAGCTGTTGTTTAGTCCACATACTTGACGAAGCCGTTAGTAGGATTGGCTCCCTGGATCCCGTTAGCATCAAATTGATCTGCAAGAGCGGAGGTAAAGATAACTAACTGTGAAAAAGTCAAACTTGCTGAAGAAGTTTTCTGGAGTGTAGTTCTCTTGAAGAACTGTGTATGCCACATGGGACAGCGGGGCGCCGATAATTGACAAGATGGCAATTCCCTTCATATTGATTATTCGATAAAGATATTAAAAGTGTATATTCGACTCGATAGAATGAATACTCCTCGATTGATACTCTTTTTTCTTTACATTCCAGCGATATCCATCTCATCTTAAATACATTCAAAAAAAAACCCCCCCACTCTCCCTCCACTTAATCTAAAGGGAACTCCTTCTAATTCTCTTCATCTTCCTCAATATCAAAGTCTTGTGCATCAAACACCTGATTTCCATAGTTATTGAGCACCAGCATATCCCCAGATCCAACGACTCTGGTCAAGAGATTGAGGGTGAAAAAGAAAAGAGAAAGAAAAAAAGGAGAGTGCCGAAACTAATCCTTCAATCAATCGTTACCGAGTACCCAGGGAAATATGATCTACCAGCTCTATTTTTTGGACAAGGGAGTGCGGCACCTCGTGGAGAGAGTGCAGGAATGGCTAACTATTTGGGAAGTTGTTAAAAAGCTTGGCTGGGTTGATGTTCTCCACAGTCTACTCGAGTATGTGGGATACCCCACAGTTGCTAACACGCAGGATGGCATGTGATGGATAGTTAGTAGGATAGGATGAATTCAGTTGAGTTGAAAGAAACTTACTTGTAAAGTACTGATCAAGTAAAGTAGGTAAGCAGAATTGCAGCGAGAGAACAAAACAAAACCGTTCAACCGGGATTATCCCATGAGGTTTTTTCTTCTTCTTCGGAACTCGATACGAGTGATGCGGTGGACTATGTGCTATCTAGTAGGTGGCAAGTCTAAAGGTGGAGCGTGATATAGAATAAATTTTTGGCTTTGGAAGTGAAAGGGTTTGCCTGTCTGTATGCCTGGTAGTTTCGTTATAAAGCCAGGGTCCAATGTATTCACCTACTTGAGTATTGTCCCCACCATGCTAGGTGGAGATGTACCCCTCGGACATTGTAAGTATTAGCTATATTAACCACTAGCATGCACGCGCCACTATAAAACCAATAGCTCTCTTCTAAAATAGCCAGATAGTCTAACTTATCCTGAAAAAGGACCCTGTGAGGATTTTTTTTAAAGTGCCCTTGATGAGATATTTCCACTACTTGTAATAATTCAGTTAACTTATTGACAGACTAGGACGATATGATAAGTACTTGCTGCAAAAAGTCTTGAAGACATGCGCCCCATTTCCTTCCCTTTTCTACTATTCCTCCGTAAAACTCTACTACTCCAACCTATCATCTGCCGTAATTATTAGACCCACTTTTAATCTAATCCAGCGCTATTGTCAAGCCCCGATAATAACTACAACAAGCCTTTGGCCAAACCAATCATTCACAACCGCTCAATAAGATTCCTGATCTGATCATCGCGTTTGTGTCGCATGAGGTAGGTACGATTATCTGCAAGGTACGCTGCATACGACCTGCGCCATAGATTCCCAAGAGAACTCCAGATCCACAGCTTTTATGTCAGTCGAAACCTTTTTCCTTCCATTTTACCTTTTTTATCTTTCGGTAGGAGGATAAGGTTATTAGTGGGGGTTGGTTCTCTTTAAAGAGTGATGGTTATTTTTTTTTTATCAGTTGTAAACCTCGGTGGACGGGTGCGTGGGATGTGAGAGCGGAGCTATGATAGAGATATCGTGGTCATTCTTGGCCAAGCAGCATTAGATGGACGATGAGGAACCAACGGAGGACTTAATCGCCGACTCCGGGAATGATAGGTTTCTGGGCAGATACCTCACTTGGGAAGTTTCCAGAGTACACATTGTCGTGAAGTTTCTACTTGCCTCTAGCTCCGGTTATTGTGCTTTTTTTTTTTTTTTTTTTTTGAAAAGAAGGTTTGTGAAGATGGAACAAATCGAACGTGGTTCATGATCAAGTCATGGTGGTATTGAGGCCTACATCACTTCTCTCTTTTTTCTCTGATAGAGTTTTTGGTCGTGAACGGCGATGTTAATGCGTTTCTTAAAATTTAGATCAGATGTCTATACTCATATCTTAGACTAGAGTGATTTTCTGTGATGGGTCATGTGCTGATCAGAGAACAGTATTCCGATAGAGGTAAAGATTACTTGGCGCAAGTTATGGGAAACTAAGGCCAAATCTGTGGGAAGCTCTCTGTGAAGAGATTCCTCCTGAAATCCGCGACCATTGAATCACTTATGGGATTAATCACCCTGGGGATGAGCCAGAGCTATCACAGGTTGATTCTATACCCTGGGTATATCCCATCCATCCATCACCCATACAGACAGGCAGGTAGACCTCCCAAGTAGATATAAACACATCCTAGTGCCGAGGTACTCAATTGAATTGATCACTCCTCTATCTAACAATCCTCGTGCTACTGGTTGTCCCGCGGACCTTTGGAGTTGCCAACTACACTACCATTTCCCATGTCATGCCCCAGAGAGTAATCTACTGAGCTAGCGCTTGTTCTTTTCAAGAAGGAAATTTCTTCAAGCACTCGCGGGAATTGTAGCTTTTCTTTTTCTTTTTTTTCTTAGTCTTAGTCTATCCACTTAACTAAGTCACATATCCTACCGCTTGGTTCATAGAGTCTCACCCGGCAGTTTTCGGCGTCTAGAGGGCAAGTTTACATGGTAAAAAGTATGATACGACATAGTACTCGAGCATGCCATCTATCACTCGGGTTAGTAATAGTTTTCAATCGTAGGGGGAAGGTTGCGAAGCGGAAGAAATGGATCAAGTAAAAGGGACTGGAAGGTGGGGGTGGGGGGTTAGGAGAGCGGTGCAATCACCGCCAGTTTATCCTCCATCAGACGAGAGGAATTGCCGCGTTGCCATTGGCGGCTATACCTCAGAGACAGACTTTTCATTTTGGCGAGTACCAAAAAAAAAAAAATGGAACGAGAAGTAAAACGAAAGAGAGTAGAATATCACAGACCGTACTCCTTACATCAAAAGGGGACTCCAGCAATGGGAATCCAATCAGTACGCTTCCAAACATAAAAGTAAAATAAAAAAAGGTCCCCGAAATATCACGCGAAATTCCCATCATAGAGCCCAGCTTTGCCTAAACGCGTCGCTCGTACCTGGTCCGCGCCCAGCTGAATCGGCAAGTCGAGGAACCGAGTTGGAGGCAATGAACAGCCGCCGCCCGCGCTAAACTGCCGTACCATCCAGACCTGCGTCAAAATCCCTGGTCGTATGCATGGATGTAAGCATGCATAATACGATAAATGCGGTGCATCCAGTGCCGCGATTTGAGCCTCATGAGTCACGTAGGGTAACCGGCACGACGTGATCCGGTCACACTGATTCGGGTGGTATTCTCCAATCCGGGCCGTACCGCACGGTCCTCAAAGGAGGTGGGGCTTGCAAGGCCGTATAAGTGCCCTGAGGTCGTGAGGAAGGAGGAAAGGAGGAAGGATGCCTTGAAAGCTTGGACGGGGAATGGTACGGTGCCAGGGTACGGTATCAGTCTACCTGGTAGTGATAATAGCAGACTGCAGCTCTTATGGTGTACTGTGCGGTCGTGACGGGTGGAGTACCGGTGCTGGTGGAATATACCGTTCGATATTATTCCTTACTATGGATACGGTAGATAGCAACCCAGTCACCACCCGTATCGGACTGATAATACTACTGCTATTACTGCATCATGATACTGTAAGTTGTAGCTATTCATTTTTGCACCCCTCACCACCCGCTTCCCCACCTCCCATTTTTCTTCACAAAAAAGGCAATACAATATAATTCTCAGGTCATTATGAAGACGGTGCACCATGAGTCAGCCATGTATAGTACCTAAGCAAACAAATCAAAAACCCCTCGGTCCGGATAACCGAGTGCAAACCAGGAATTCCCCCATGACTTTCCTTCCTTCCATAATCCTCCCTCATCACTCATCACACTTCCCTGCCCAGACTAACCCACCGACATCCATCAGCCAACCCATACAGCGAAAGCACGAATACTAATCCTCCCGGCTCAGACCAGACCAGACCAGACCAGACATCCCCGGGCAAATCACCGCATCACGACATATCACTCATTAGCACAATACATCCGGTTTCATGATAACAAATCCTGTGTTAGTAAGACAAAGATGTATAGTAGGCGAAAAAAACACCCCACTTAGGCGGTATGAGGTAGATCGTAGCGGAGTTAATAGTATCACATAGACAAAAGATTGATTATTCGTGAAAGTGTTATTCGATAAAGGATGATATCTTAGCGGGCGACAGGAAGCAATATATGAGCGTGATGCGGTATGATAGGCTCGTCCAGGCTAGCCGATTCACCTGAACACACTCATTAACGAAATAACAGACAAGGATCAGCGAAGAAACATAACGAGAAATAAGGACACGGATTACCATAACCTCCACCAGCTCTGAGTAGGGCTTGGATAGGAACCAAGATAAAAACTTCAATGAAGCATTTGAGAGCATAAAGAACCTCTCTCATCAACATCACAGACCACCCCCTGCTCACATAGCACTTCCAGTTTGTCCCATGTGCACTAGGGGGAGGTAATGAGGGTGACAGATTCGTAAGTTAATAATAATGAGCTTAGTTTTCGTTCTCGGCACCGCGATTGTTAATACCCTCCCTGTTCGATACCTCCACGTCAGTTATGCCACAATTGTCAAAAATGGGGGGATTAACATCGAGCCTCTTTCAGATGTCTCTCAGCTCAACTTAGATGCTTCATAATGTTGTGTCGAACATTCGTCCGGCGATTTCAAAAATCGTTGCTACCACACCGCCGTACTGTACAGTACTGGTACAGTCCGCACTGGACAACCGAATGTCTTATCCTCTCCTACAAATTCGAACAGTCTCGGCAGCCTCAATGTTGGGTAAATAAAGTTACTTCACTTCCAACAAATATGCACCTTTCTCAAATGTACAGTACGGAACAATTCCCAAGTTGAATAAATTAAAAGTTATGCATATCTTTTAATCATCCGCAAATATTGTAGTCCTCCACTCTCCTCAGATAAAAAAAAACCCTCAACGTACCTAAAATGCTCAATTGGTGTCCACCAAAAAAAAAAAAAAAAAAAAGAGAGAAATAAATAAATAAATAAAGCAGACTTATGTGAGCCGTACCATCACTCACCCACCTTCCTGAGGATCAAAAGAAGAAAAGAAAAAAATAGTATTAGTAACCAAAGTGCATTCCACCCAAGCATCCAATCAGAGCTGTGATCCGCACCAGTCCGGAACCGGTCCGGAGGAGGGGGGGGTATGTACGTACTGTATGGTTCCTCTGGTCGTGATTCGCTTATGGCGTGCTTGCAGGCGCAGAGTACCGTACAGCACCATGTTTGTATGTGGTGTACGGTAGGGTAGGTAAGTACAGTACAGTACAGTAGGTAGGGGAGGAGTATGAGGAGGAGCGGGGGAGAGGTAGAAAAACAGCTCCGTATGATACGGTACGATACACTGCTCAGCGAACTTAGTCACATTCCAGAAGGATAAATCGTTCGGAAATTTCTTTAGAGAAACCATATTTTGTATCGAGCTGAGTAGAGAAATTAACCTTTGTTAGGGAGGAGACAAGGAGGGGGAGGAGGAGGAGGAAGGTGCGCGGGCATGGAGGAAAATGGACCGGTACGGTGCGGTATTGGGTGTCTTTCGGATATGCTGGATGTGTTGTTTCGGGGGAAGGCCGTGCAGTAATGTAACTTACTGATAATGCTACTGTATGCAGTCATGGACACAGTGTAGATCTTAGAGAACACAGATATTTAATCCAAAATTCTCTGGATCCACTGTTTCTATTCGCTTTTAAATTATTATCTCAGAAAATTACCTTCACGAAAAAAAAAAGGATTGTGAGTAAAAACGGAGAAATGGGAGAAATGGGAAACAATCCCTACTTGGATAGTGCCGGACGTCCTTGAGCGTCGATCTGCTCTTGTGATAAGGCAAACTGATTCTGCAGACTATTTTTTACGACCTTGAATGTTGCTTTGGAATCAGGATGCCACATATCAACCTGCACATGATTCAGCTAAAAAGTGGTCGAAAAAAAAAGGGGGGCACCTGTCAAAAGCTCATAGCAACCAATAATTATTGAAGAACAATGCCTGGCTACATAACGCCCGTAATATACAATCAAACGTGCATGGTCGCTTTCTATGATACCAAAACCCTTAAAAAACCGATTCAAACTCCCACCCAATATTTACAAACATTAGCCTCATTTATAAACCTTCGCTGCTCCGTGTTGGTGAAGAAATCGCTCGCCCAGTGATTTTGTACATAGGCTCAACAAGCCCACTTTTTCTCCATGATTTTAGACATTCTACTGCCTCGGTTCCATCTAATCCTACACCACTTGAGATTTCTAGTAGTGGCCTTTCGCAGTCTAAGAAAAGTCGTTCTGTCCCGAGAATTAGCAATAATCTTTACATGAGAGGGTGGTGACCAAAACTTACTGGTGTCGGCAGCCATAGCCGGGATCGAGAAAATATCCAACCCCATCACCGAAATCTCTGGATCGGTTGGTCCTTGCGCCCACCAGTACTCGAAAGGGTCCTCTACAGACGGGTCCAGTGGGGCTTTACTGAATCGATCATACTGGTCACCACATACCCTTCGTCTCTTCTCCAGCCAGCCGTGAAAATCATTCTGAAATCCCCTAACAGGCTTCGCCGAACTATCAATATCTCCACTGCTGCTGCCACTTCCCTCGTCTATAGCCATAGGCATTGGAGACGAAGAAGCGGTTTCCGGCTTCTTGTATTCTCTTTCCCATAGTTTCCTCACTTCGACCTTAGCTTGTTCTACAGCCTCAGATGTACACTCTCCGTGCTGCACTCCGTAAACAAAGTAGTCCCATTTGCACCTTGGATCCAGTGCTACAGCAGCCACACAGGCTGGTACTTTCCACGCCATACGTGAGCTCTCCATCAATTTCTCTAGCCCTTTTTGTGCATTGATATATACTTGAGCGTTGGAAGGGAGATTTTCTGACACAGCTCGATACTTCCCTGCGAGAAAGTCGAGTTGGGGAATAAAGTCGTAAAGTGTTCCGGCAGGCCGTTCCTCCACACTCTGGATGCAGTCTAAGAAGGTTCCGAGAATTCCCCTTACTTCCCGCAGCTCGGCCCACTCCGAACTTGATAAACGATCAAGAGATAATTCTGGATGGCGCGAAATAAATTGCTCCACAACTTGTTCATTCTCTAAGAAGCGGTCAAGCATAACCCGAGCAGAATCCCAATGCCCCTCATTCAAGTGATATTCCACCATTGATTTTGCCCCAAGTTCTTCAAACTCTCTCTTATTTCGGGGAGAGTCAAGTATCCGGAAAGCAACGTTGAAGCACTTTCCCCAAGGACCGAGTTCTCGCCATTCAGCTGATGTATCTCTGGTAGACTTGATGGTGTCTTGGAATAACTTCTTGACCACCGCTTCATCCCTATCTCCAAACAAAAATGCTCTGACTGAAGAATCCATATCACTACGAACACAGCGAACCGACCGGTTTTGAGAGGGTATCTCTCTCTCTGGTCTCTGGTCCCGTTTCATAAGATCAATCAATACTGAGTCGTCAAACTGTGTATCCCCCACCTGAAAATATCCCATCTTTTCTACGGTATCGTATCTAGAGCACGAATCAGATCAAAGTATCCACCACGGCACCGTCTCAGAAGACTCACTCTTTGGCTACGTCGTAAAATATTTCTGCTAGGGCTTGCGCATGAAACATGTTGTCCTTCACTTTTTTAATCCCCAGTAGGGCATTGCAAAGCTTTCCCGAGGCACTGGTGAAATGTCCAATTATGGCTAGGAGCCCTAGGGTATTGTCCGGGCTGATCCATCTGGTGAATGAAAAATGAATCCGGGTTACCGAAGCTTTCAAATGCATTCGCATCTCATTTTTTGCGGATTCGTAGCTCTCCAATATCCATGTCTTAATCATATCCGGTGGAGGCAACACTACGTTCCGGAACTCCCTTATTAATGACTGGAATGCGGGCTTTCCCACCATATCGAATGGTACGTTGCATTCGACAATCCAGCTACAAAGAAACCCGTACCACGAGAGTATATCGAATTCAGCAGCGGATCGCATGTTTTGAAAGGGATTTGGTGTAGCATGAGTTGATGTAGATGGCGCGGGCCCAGGATGTGATGATTCCCGGAGTTTTTGTGAATGTGCATCTCGGAGGTGCGTCGCGGGCTTCGCCGTGCCCCCAGACAGCAGATACCTCTTCGGACCTATCACCAGTTTGTCAGTCGACGGGCTCGAGTGTATAAACCGATAACCACAGTATCCCTCACAGTATGTGCATTTCCAGAAGATCCGGCCAGCCTTCTGCTCTTTTATTCCGTGGTGATGAATAAACGATCGTGTTCGCGTAGATGGTTGCAGCTGGTAATTGTTGTTTGTATCACTGCCGTCGGTCTGAGTTGGCGAGTGCATCATCTCTGCAGGCGGAGTTATCGCAGGTAGCTGGACTGTTTCTCGCCAGCTGTTGACTTCTGGCTTGATGGTTTCTGGTGGTGTGGTGGGGAAGGAGGGGATTATTTGCGGATTCATAGGGACGAGTAGTTTGGCGGTGGTTGGGGTGGAAAGGGTGAAAACTAGCAAACAAGAAGGCAATTTACGATTGCATTGGCTTACGACGGGTAGTTAAGGCAGGCCGATGGGTGATGCGATGAAAAATGTATGTTAGTGTTAAGTGGTTGTGGTAGTGTATGGAAAGTACTATCATACATTTAAATTTGGGTTTGATGAGATGGATATGGATCTATCTTTATAGTTCCTGGGCTTTTTCTATGGTTTTTGGCATTTTTGGAACTTGTTATTACCGTATTACCATATGTTGATTTATTTTTTTTCTTCCCTGCGCAGTGGGCGGCGGGCAACTTGTGAAGGAGGGACTGGCACATAATTCATTTACAGTGTATGTTCCTATGGGGTGGGTCGGGATCACACTTTACGGGTAGTGAGTGAAGGTGTGGAACAACCATCCCTTGGTCTGTATTCAAGACCTCACCCAACAGCTGATTACATTGATAGTGTCGCCACTTAAGGAAAAGATCGATTAACTCCTGGGGGTCACAAATTCTATTGGGTAGGTCATTACCAAATGACCAAAACCATACCTTTAGAAGTATAGTTTCTGATGATCAGAGAAGAAATTAGGCGCTAAAAGGTCGTGAAATTCGGGAACGAACGAAGGGATGCTTGACACTTTTACCCCCCTGGCCCGCATCTCCAAATACGCCACGAATTCTTTTCTACAGTCCTACCATCAGGCAGCCTACTTACCAAGATGTCACAGTGATTTACCAGGGAGACTGCACCCACTGTTAAGGAGGGGATAGAATCAACATGGACATAGCAGTCAAAGCCGTCTCTCAAAGTTAATATGATACGCCGCAAAAGCCTGAAGTTACCGCAAATCGCACGGTACGTTTGGTGCTTCTGTGTCCCGGTAGGTCACACCTCTGTGATCATCTGGTGATTAAGGCAGAAAAAAGAAATATCACATGGTGTGAGGTGTTTATAACGTGTACCAATGGGTATTGCAAAATGTAACGCCTTACATAATCAGGGCCAGGGGCATTTTACAAATAATTTGATTTTGGTGGTCTGAGGTTCGATTCCACAACTAATTAGTTATTTTTACAATTATTTAATTCATATACTATCTGTATTCATCTTCCAATTTCCTCCATTACTTCAATTATGGGTCAAAGGAGTATGAAAATCTTATAAGCCAAAAGCATTCCTTGTATTGACATGTAAGTAACATTGAGTAGTATTTATATAATATCTCTAAAAATAAACCCATTTTTTTCTTCCCTAATTAGCAAGTATTATAATATTTATTATTAATTAAGTCATTATTATTGTCTAATAGAGAGAAATTTTATATAAAAAAAAAACATGATACCTCAAAGACTTGAACCCAAATTATCAAAATCAAAATTATTTATAAAATACCCCTGGCCCTGATTATGTAAGGTATTACATTTTGCAATACCCATTGGTACACATTATAAACACCTTACACCATACTTGGAGCATTGGAGCATTCAAGACCCTATAATAGCCCAATACCAATTGTTATTCAATTAGTCAGTTTAGATAATCAAACCTCATTGATTCTGTGATTCCTTTTTACCATGCACCTACTGGTCTGTACATTACTGATGTTTATTGCATAATTCTGATTCTATTAGCATTACACCCCTAGGCCAGGGGCCTTCAAGAAGGAACGTAGAAGAAAAATTACAAGAAAAACATATTTGCATGAAGTCTCCATGTTCATTGGAGTGATGCTAGGTGACAATAGAAAAGTGACATTAACCTATTGAATAACCTAGCCATCATTCAGAAGGTTGGAAAAACAGCAGAATGTTTTTATTAGGATTGTCCATGAGATCACTCCTTTTATATAACTGCATAACAGGCAATGATACTATATAATTATTATATTAGATATCTCAATGGGGAATAAATACTCAGAGTCATATTTATTAATCTTTACTTAGTATTACTAAGACTAAGTTCTTATAGCGGGTCTTATTGTTAGGCATATGGGAAAAAGGGCCAAAGTTACCCAGCCTTTACTCAGGATTATTTCTACCATACCCCTGCAGCCCCCATGTAAGGACTGGGTGTCATCACGATATTACGGCCGAGTTGCGTCCCAACACTTTAGCAACAATAAATGCCACCTTTGGCATAACACCATATACATTGTCGCTGTCCATCCGACTGGATGCTGTATATAGGTTATATGAGAGGGCACCTTTGGCAACTCATGGGAAGTGACTCAGAGAATTTTGGTTACGTTTTGAGTAAGCTATTATTCTGTACATTAGCAGTTAAATATTATGGCTGATGAGTAATGGGACAATTTGGGAAGAAACCTTAGTGACTGAATATTGTGAACCTATGGTACCAATGGGTAGCCATAGAGCTGAGCCTCTTACTTTGAAAGAAGTAGTGCCCCAAGAGGGTCTACTCAAGAATCAGTATAAGAGGTTTTTACTGGATAAGCTATTGGCTCGATCCAGAGCAAAAAACCCTATATATTCGATGGGCTTTGTGATGCATCAATATGCAACACAATGGCCACGCTTATTCATTAAAGCTGATCACTTTATGTTTTGAGGCAGAACAATTGGTATAGTCGCCATTAGGGTGGCATACTCGAATTAAGTTCATAAAGTGGAGAGATCAAAGACTACCTACTGGAGGAGTGTTCACACACCCCAGAGATAATAGGAGTTTGAAGAGATCAAAGCTAAGCAGGGCAAATATTCTCAAGGTCAAGAGTGTTCGCACTTAGGGAAAACAAGAGGTTTTCAATGGAGGTACTTAGATAGTATGGAAGTTGATTGTAGCACATGATAACCCAGATATGGAATATAAATATCGAGGTACTCCCAGCTGTTAGAAACATCAAGCAATGGAGAAGAGATCTTATTAATATATTAATTATCTTACTCTTGAAAAAACTTTATTACACTTATTCTTTCCAAGCCTTTGGAAACCCGAGCCTACCTTAATGGTCTTCATTTTATTTTACCCTATTTCAAGAAACTTATGACTTAGACCTACCAGCCCTATCTATGGTTGGACTACCCCTTAACAGTATATTAATACTCTCCATGTTACTTAGGCTCACTACCTACACAATTACCTCTATCTACTACCTATACCTATCATGGATCACTCTAGATAAGACTCGCCTATGCCCTTGGCGATTCAAAAACCGGGGCACGATGTACAAATAGAAGAAGGAACCCCTTCTCTAGCCAGTGATGTGACGTCTATACTAGCCACTACCGCTACATAAAGCCCCCCTTACCTCTCAAGCGGAACTTCTTCAGTAGGCTCCTTATGAGGAAGGAGATCATGGGAAAGGATCAAGAAAAGAACCACTATCCCAAGAGAAGAATCACATGGCCCCCCGAGACAGCTGGAGGTTCCAGCTATCTTAAGACACATCATGGAATCCCGAAGTCAAGTTGACCGAAATGCTTCAAGATCTATAAATGAGCAATACATAGCCTATAATGAGCTATCTCCATGACGGTGCCAATATGCTGACGAGCTCAAAAGCTACCACAATAGGCTTGATCAGGGAGAACATATAGTGGAAAATGAGTTAAACAGTATAAACATAAAAATGAGCACATTCGTAGAAGAAGTAGAGACATCTCGAAGGCACTTCCAACACCAAGTAGTAGCAGAGCTACAAAAATATAATACTCAACATGAGCAACAACAGGAGGTAAGTACCTAGCTGCATCAGAGTATTGACCAGATAGGACAAGCATCCTTCACGAGAGATCAACAATTAGAACAGTTAATCCAACAAGTCCAAGCCCAGGTTGAGATCGACTGGGAACAATGGAGAGCTGCTGAACAGAATGCGAGAAATGATGGAACTTGTGCAATAGCAATTACCCAAAGTAGCTCACTCAGCAGCCACCCCTTCCATTCCAGCAAGAAAAGTGATAGTAGAAACTGCTCCACCTTCCTCCTCCAGTTCCTTGGCTGGAAGGCCAAAGAAAGGAAAGAAAATTGACCAAGGCCAGCCAGTGGCAACAGGAGGAGGAGGAGGTGGAAAAGGAGGAGGGGGCCAAGGACCACAAATGATGTACAGAGCTGGAGGTGGGGACCCTAACCCCAGCAGCAGCAGCAGCAGCAGCAGCTCCAGCAATGGTGAAGGTCCAGCCCCAGGTCCGACACCTAGACCCGAAAGCCGGCCCCCCCAAGGGAGTGCCCCTGACCCAGACAATCTGATAGACATACTGGGAAGCACGATTGCCAGAGGAAAGCAGTACATAGACCCACCATCTATATTTGAGGCCAAGGTCTATGAGGACATTAACACATGGGTGTTGGACTGTGAAGACTATTTTGCTAGAAACCTGAGTTAATGGATGGAAGACCATCATAGAATTATCTATGCATTAAAAAGGTCGAAAGGAAAAAAGGTCATACCCTTCGCTGAATGGTACTGAAAGAGTATGACAGGGACCATGGGTGCTCCATTTCAGCCCCAATTGGTCTCTTGGACCAGGTTTACCCAAGAAATTGTTAGCAGATATTTGGGCATTGAGCAGTAAATAGAGGCAGCACGGGACATGAAAAAAATCCCATACAATAATAATATTGAGGAATACCTCCTTCTACTTGAAAACCTTAATATCAAAGCCAAAATGTCGGGTATTGGATGGAGGCTCCTAGTCAAGGACAAACTCCCAGAACAAATCCTGAGAAGGCTCTCAGGAGAGACATATGATTCTGATGAAGATTGGCTTAAGGCATTAAGAGGCTTTAGCAAGTTGGAGGAATCTTTCTTACAATGCCAAAACCTCTCCCAGGCGAAGGGAAAGGGGCAAGGAAATACCACAAAAAGAAAGCATCACAATGAAAATAAAAGTCCCAATACCAGGTTTAACAAAAAGCCTCAGTCACCAAAATCAGCTACAGTAGGGTGGAAGACACAAAAACTAAACATGGGAGATAGCAATCCATTGCTGATACACAGGGATTGGAAGAAAGCTCATGAGGGAATTCCCCAGACTCTGATAGACAAAAGGAAAGAGACATCAGGCTTGTGCACCTGTTGTGGACTTACCAACCACAAGTGGGGCATGTGTAGAAGAGCAGCTGTGGTTAGTTCTGTAACTCGATGCAGACAGCCAAAAAGACTGAACACTCGATTGGAGGTCTGAGCCCCCCAAGAGAGGTGACCACAGGTTGGTCAAGTGGCAATGACTAGGCTGCCACCACAACTTTGGGAACTATCTGACCTGGGATCCAATTGAGGGGAATTTAGTGAGGTCTACACACCTTCTTCTCAGCTGAAGAGTATTGAACTGGTCACCATCTAATTGAAAGGGTTATCCCTGACACTGATTCAGGTCTGTGCATGAGCTTAAGGAGGCAAAGAGGTTGAGTAGACAGGGAACAGTTTGGCATCATACAGTGACAGCGTATGGGTACTTGTGGTCTGGCACAAACTTGCAATGGGGGCTTACACTGCACCAGACTTGAATCTTAGCCCAAGCTGATAGTACTGGCAGATTGCACCCACACTTTACTATGAGAAAAGCACTGGTCAGGTTATAATCAGGAACCCCTCAGCAAGGGGTACAGACTGATGGTATAATAATCCCAGTAGTAGAATATTGTATTGGTAATAGATGGGAGGAACATTAATATGGAGGAGCACAGAAGTGTGGACGAGTGTGGGTGACTGGGCACTCTAGGGCGTGAGCAGGGAAATGGGGCTTTACATGTGGTTTAGGCTACTAAACAGGGTAGGTTGAATAGGTAGTAGTAGGGGCCGCACGGGTTACCATCTGGTCGAACAAGTGAGTAACGTCGTCCTTTGTCAATGCTAGGATTTTTTAGTTAATTTAGCAGTTGAACCCCCTTTCCCTATTATTTTAACGCCATCCAGCTTAAGAGAGAAAATAAAAATAAAAATAAAAAGGAGGCTACGCGACCCAACAGTTAGGTTACGCGGCCCGAGTATTGGACTACCTCCCCATGCTAGCCCACGTTCAAGACTTCTCTCCTCTACAGCACAAGTAACAAGAAGATACCTCCAACGATCGATTTCTAACGAATTCATCATGTTTGAGGTGAGCAT
>ML120434.1:205309-254929 GCA_003788595.2 Choiromyces venosus 120613-1
AAGAGGTTTTCAATGGAGGTACTTAGATAGTATGGAAGTTGATTGTAGCACATGATAACCCAGATATGGAATATAAATATCGAGGTACTCCCAGCTGTTAGAAACATCAAGCAATGGAGAAGAGATCTTATTAATATATTAATTATCTTACTCTTGAAAAAACTTTATTACACTTATTCTTTCCAAGCCTTTGGAAACCCGAGCCTACCTTAATGGTCTTCATTTTATTTTACCCTATTTCAAGAAACTTATGACTTAGACCTACCAGCCCTATCTATGGTTGGACTACCCCTTAACAGTATATTAATACTCTCCATGTTACTTAGGCTCACTACCTACACAATTACCTCTATCTACTACCTATACCTATCATGGATCACTCTAGATAAGACTCGCCTATGCCCTTGGCGATTCAAAAACCGGGGCACGATGTACAAATAGAAGAAGGAACCCCTTCTCTAGCCAGTGATGTGACGTCTATACTAGCCACTACCGCTACATAAAGCCCCCCTTACCTCTCAAGCGGAACTTCTTCAGTAGGCTCCTTATGAGGAAGGAGATCATGGGAAAGGATCAAGAAAAGAACCACTATCCCAAGAGAAGAATCACATGGCCCCCCGAGACAGCTGGAGGTTCCAGCTATCTTAAGACACATCATGGAATCCCGAAGTCAAGTTGACCGAAATGCTTCAAGATCTATAAATGAGCAATACATAGCCTATAATGAGCTATCTCCATGACGGTGCCAATATGCTGACGAGCTCAAAAGCTACCACAATAGGCTTGATCAGGGAGAACATATAGTGGAAAATGAGTTAAACAGTATAAACATAAAAATGAGCACATTCGTAGAAGAAGTAGAGACATCTCGAAGGCACTTCCAACACCAAGTAGTAGCAGAGCTACAAAAATATAATACTCAACATGAGCAACAACAGGAGGTAAGTACCTAGCTGCATCAGAGTATTGACCAGATAGGACAAGCATCCTTCACGAGAGATCAACAATTAGAACAGTTAATCCAACAAGTCCAAGCCCAGGTTGAGATCGACTGGGAACAATGGAGAGCTGCTGAACAGAATGCGAGAAATGATGGAACTTGTGCAATAGCAATTACCCAAAGTAGCTCACTCAGCAGCCACCCCTTCCATTCCAGCAAGAAAAGTGATAGTAGAAACTGCTCCACCTTCCTCCTCCAGTTCCTTGGCTGGAAGGCCAAAGAAAGGAAAGAAAATTGACCAAGGCCAGCCAGTGGCAACAGGAGGAGGAGGAGGTGGAAAAGGAGGAGGGGGCCAAGGACCACAAATGATGTACAGAGCTGGAGGTGGGGACCCTAACCCCAGCAGCAGCAGCAGCAGCAGCAGCTCCAGCAATGGTGAAGGTCCAGCCCCAGGTCCGACACCTAGACCCGAAAGCCGGCCCCCCCAAGGGAGTGCCCCTGACCCAGACAATCTGATAGACATACTGGGAAGCACGATTGCCAGAGGAAAGCAGTACATAGACCCACCATCTATATTTGAGGCCAAGGTCTATGAGGACATTAACACATGGGTGTTGGACTGTGAAGACTATTTTGCTAGAAACCTGAGTTAATGGATGGAAGACCATCATAGAATTATCTATGCATTAAAAAGGTCGAAAGGAAAAAAGGTCATACCCTTCGCTGAATGGTACTGAAAGAGTATGACAGGGACCATGGGTGCTCCATTTCAGCCCCAATTGGTCTCTTGGACCAGGTTTACCCAAGAAATTGTTAGCAGATATTTGGGCATTGAGCAGTAAATAGAGGCAGCACGGGACATGAAAAAAATCCCATACAATAATAATATTGAGGAATACCTCCTTCTACTTGAAAACCTTAATATCAAAGCCAAAATGTCGGGTATTGGATGGAGGCTCCTAGTCAAGGACAAACTCCCAGAACAAATCCTGAGAAGGCTCTCAGGAGAGACATATGATTCTGATGAAGATTGGCTTAAGGCATTAAGAGGCTTTAGCAAGTTGGAGGAATCTTTCTTACAATGCCAAAACCTCTCCCAGGCGAAGGGAAAGGGGCAAGGAAATACCACAAAAAGAAAGCATCACAATGAAAATAAAAGTCCCAATACCAGGTTTAACAAAAAGCCTCAGTCACCAAAATCAGCTACAGTAGGGTGGAAGACACAAAAACTAAACATGGGAGATAGCAATCCATTGCTGATACACAGGGATTGGAAGAAAGCTCATGAGGGAATTCCCCAGACTCTGATAGACAAAAGGAAAGAGACATCAGGCTTGTGCACCTGTTGTGGACTTACCAACCACAAGTGGGGCATGTGTAGAAGAGCAGCTGTGGTTAGTTCTGTAACTCGATGCAGACAGCCAAAAAGACTGAACACTCGATTGGAGGTCTGAGCCCCCCAAGAGAGGTGACCACAGGTTGGTCAAGTGGCAATGACTAGGCTGCCACCACAACTTTGGGAACTATCTGACCTGGGATCCAATTGAGGGGAATTTAGTGAGGTCTACACACCTTCTTCTCAGCTGAAGAGTATTGAACTGGTCACCATCTAATTGAAAGGGTTATCCCTGACACTGATTCAGGTCTGTGCATGAGCTTAAGGAGGCAAAGAGGTTGAGTAGACAGGGAACAGTTTGGCATCATACAGTGACAGCGTATGGGTACTTGTGGTCTGGCACAAACTTGCAATGGGGGCTTACACTGCACCAGACTTGAATCTTAGCCCAAGCTGATAGTACTGGCAGATTGCACCCACACTTTACTATGAGAAAAGCACTGGTCAGGTTATAATCAGGAACCCCTCAGCAAGGGGTACAGACTGATGGTATAATAATCCCAGTAGTAGAATATTGTATTGGTAATAGATGGGAGGAACATTAATATGGAGGAGCACAGAAGTGTGGACGAGTGTGGGTGACTGGGCACTCTAGGGCGTGAGCAGGGAAATGGGGCTTTACATGCACGAGTGGAGTTTGTACTACTTAAGCAATCTTTAGCTAGCAACCTCCATAGAAGAACAATGAACATGACATCTCCTCTCTTCAGAACTTGCACCCGATCGTACCCCTCCATCACAGACCACTAGTAGTGGGCTGCCCAATAACCATAAAAATATTCTTTTCTTGTCAGTTTACCTGAGGAGACCTGATTGGTCAAAATAATGTGGGCATTATAGTAAACTCAAAAGCTTTACACCCCTTACACCCAACTATACAAAACTGCAAGAACAAAATAATTAACGCCTGTACTGATTATACTTTAGTACCAACACAACTTTGCTCAGTACACGTCTTAACTTGGGACCAGGAACTTTTATCTTTTGTCCTAAGGGAACCATCATTTTTTGTACACCCCACAGGAAACATCTCTACAAAAATCTAAGAATACACTAAAGTACACCATAGTACTATTATCTCCTTGTGCCAAATATTCCTCCAAGTACACCAAAGCCCTCAAGTACCTAGGTATGCCAGGACAACATACTTATCCAGACAAAAATTTTGCTCAAGAAGGACTCTCAAACCCTCACTAAGCGCGAAAGGACCCATTGAAGTCCATACCAGATTCTGGTTGTAAAAAAATGTCGAAGTGAAAACATATCAAGACAGAGCCATCAGGCAAGTAGTGCAAACTCATTGCCCCACAACCTATCCTTTACAAGCACTTGGAAGGTCATGCAAACCTCCACATTAAAGGAAAATGCTATCGTATCCAAGTTTTACTAGACTTGGGGGCTGATGTTGTTGTCTTAAATGAAAAATTAGTATGAGAATTAGATGTACCCTGAATAACCTGCAGAAATCACATTCCGATTAAAGGCTTTACGGGTGACATCACCAAGGCCAGTGGCAAACAACATACTACCCCCATAAAAATGGAGATAGGGGTGAATCGCCACACCACCAAAGTCTCCTGCGAAGTGGCACCTACGAATAGATGGGGGATGATAATACCCTATAGATGGTTGAAAGAATACTCCATATCTAATATAATCTATTTGGATAAGTGGGAGTTTCAAAACCAGAAATGTCATGGCTACTGTGGTCCAGGTACATGTTGTGACTGGGATGAACAGTTTGAATAGGACAATGACATAGCGCATGACCCAGACGTGACAGTTATTGGTCTGGTAAGCTCTATTGATGAGAGCAGGGAACTGGTGATCAGCCAGTTGCCATAAGAATACCTGGATTATACGAACCTCTTCCTACCTTCGGCTATGGAAAAATTACCGCAAAGAAGGACCTTCAATCACGCAATTGACCTCAAGGAGGGTCTAAGTCCCCCTTGGGGACCCAGTTACAAGCTTTCTGCCTCTCAATTAGAGACTCTATGCATATACCTAAATGAGATGTTAGAGCAAGAAAAAATCAGACCTAGCATGGCGCCGTGTGGAGCTCTAATACTATTTGCACCAAAGCCAAATGGTGGCTGGCGCCTGTGCATTGATTATAGAGGCCTCAATAAAGTCACAATATCTAACAAATACCCACTGCCCCTGATGACAGAGTTACGAGACGGGGTCGTCGGCTCAACCATCTTTACTAAGTTAGACCTAAAGGATGGATTTCACCTAGTTAGGATTAAAGAAGGAGACAAATGGAAAATGGCTTTCTGGACTCGCTATGGACACTTTGAATACAAAGTCATGCCATTTGGGCTGGTTAATGCCCCCACTACTTTCCAAGCAATGATGAACATAGTATTAGGAGAATTCCTAGATCATGGGGTCATGGTCTGTATAGATGACATTCTCATCTACTTGGCAGATGAGGCAAGCCATGTTGAGTTAGTCCGAAAAGTGTTGGCTCGCCTAAGAGAATATCAACTGGCATTCTCCATTGCAAAGTCTTACTTTCACGTTACCATGGTGGAATTTCTGGGTTACGTAGTAACCACCAAAGAAGTCTCCATGAGTGAGAAAAAAGTGGAGTCTATTTGAAATTGGAAGCAGCCAAAATCGGTAAAAGACATACAAATCTTCATGGGGTTTGCAAATTTTTAACGAAGATTTATCAAGGATTTCTTGGCAATTTGCAAGCCGATTACAGAACTCCTAAAAGGAAATTTCAAACATTTCACCTGGGGAAGAGAACAGGACGAAGCTTTTGCATTCCTGAAGGAACAATTTGTGACGGCACCAATTCTTTGCCATTTTGACCCCATGAAAGAGACAATAGTGAAAACTGATGCAAGCGATTTTGTGCTTGGCTGTGTTTTATCACAGCTTGTAAAGAAAAAACTACACCTGGTAGCATTCCACTCACGGAAATTCAGCCCTGCGGAATGGAACTACGATGTTCATGACAAGGAATTGTTGGCAATTGTGGAAGCCTTCAAAGAATGGGGTCACTACTTGGCAGGAACTGAGGTCCCCATCACTATTTACACTGATCATCAGAATTTACAGTACTTCCTCACCACCAAGGCATGGAGTGCAAGACAAATTCGATGGGCCCAAAAGCTGGCGGATTTTAACTTCCACATTGTTTACCGACCGGGAACCCAAGGCGGCAAACCAGATGCACTGAGTAGACAGCCGGAGTACCATCCTGAAGGGGGAGCCACCCATAGGGAACTGTCAATCTTGAAGCTGGAAAACTTCTTATAAATTACTGTGGTATGGAAAACCGCCGGGAACAAAAGATTAATTCCCACAGAGGACATGAAACTTGATCCCAGGCCAGAGGATGACCAATTGTTAGAGACAGAAGACTTAGATGAAAGTTTGGAGCCACCAGGAATCCGAGTCCATAGACTGTCCGAAAGCGCTAAGATCCCCACTAGAGGATTAATGCTCACAGCAGGATATGACTTGTATAGTATGGATATGCTAACTATCTGTGGGAAGGGACAAGCTCTGGTTGTGATAGGAATAGCAATAGGGCTTCCTAAAGGAACCTATGGGTGAATTGCACCCTGAAGTAGATTAGCACTTAAACATGGCATACACATAGGCACTGGGGTGATAGACGCTGACTATACTGGTGAAATAAAAGTCTTAATGGTTAACCTGATGGATGCAGATTACAAAGTCTCCAAGGTGGATCAGATAGCTCAAATTATTGTCAAGAAAATTGACAATACTGAGCTCCAGGAAGTGGTGGTCTTGGCAATAATGAGACAAGCTGATGCAGGCTTTGGAAGCAGTGACCTGCTCAGAAAAAAACCAATGGTATACTTTCTACAAGCAAGCTCTAGAAACAATAAGCATTTTGACCATTTCAATAAGGAACACAATCCTAAACTATCACAAAAAGTAGTAATGTTATCTAATGCCATCATTGCAAGAGTGGAAATGAAGAAGTTTGACATGGACTTTGTAGCCAAAGTCAAAGAAGCAGCCAAACGAGATGAAGAGTGGGTCACAAGAAGGCAGGAGCTTGAAAGATTGAGGAATGAGGGTATGGACCCTCCAAAATTCTGGAACTTGAAGGATGGGCTGGTATACTACAAAAACCAGCTTTTTATTCCAGCAGACAAAAGTATCCAAACCCTTATAATGAATGGATGCCATGACTCAAAAATTGCCAAACACTTCAGCCAGGAAAAAACCCTAGAAATAGTCACATGAGACTTCTACTGGAAGGGGTTAACAGGCTGGGTTAATGACTATGTCAGATCCTGTGATGAATATCAACACAATAAATCTCCTTGACATGCAAGGTATAGGTTACTTCAACTCTTACAAGTACCATATGCAGCATGGACATCTATTTCGATGGATTTTATTGTTCAACTACTGCAATTGCAGGGACACATCCAGATCATGGTCATAGTGGATTGGTTCACCAAGATGGCACATTTTGTTGGTCTAAAAAAAAACGTGACCGTAAAAGACATCACCAATATCTTCCTCCAAGAAGTATGGAAACTACATAGGCTATCCATGGAAATTATTTCTGACATGGATGCAAAGTTTCAAGGTGAATTTTGGGAGTCATTGTGCCAGGCTCTGGGAATTAAAAGAAGAATGTCAACAGCCTATCACCCTCAGACTGATGGGCAAACCGAAAGAATCAACCAAGTGCTGGAAGGTTACTTACGAAGCTTTGTCAACTATGATCAGGATGATTGGTATCAACTCCTGTCGGTGGCAGAATATGCCTACAATAACTCTACTACCAATGCACACAAATTGACCCCCTTCTTTGCAAACTATAGTTTCCATCCACAGACAGAACGGATGAGAGAACGTGAGGCTCAAAATCCAGGTATGGCCCTTTATATGCACTGGATGAAAAATATACATGAACAAGCCAAGGAGAAACTGGAATCTACACAAGAGTCCCTGTCAAGGTATTACAATTGAAAAGCCAGGGAGCAACCAGACATAAAAGTTGGAGACCAAGTCATGCTCAATAGCAAGAATATGTGATCAAAAAGGCCCTTGAAAAAGCTGAGCCCAAAGCTCTACAGGCCTTTTAAAGTATTGGAAAAGAAAGATAAACGAGCCTACAAACTCCAAATACCTGACTGGTAGAAAATCTATCCAGTCTTTCATGTAGCGCTGCTCAAACCCTACCAAGTTTCTATTCGGCCCGGATGGGCACAGCCACCCCACAACCCAGAAGAAGACAAAGGTGACTTAGAATGGGAAGGGGAGAGAATTGTGAGGAGTGAAATAATTTCCTATACGAGATGAGTTAGAGGACGAAATAAAGTCCTCTGAGAGCTCCGATATTTCCTGAAATGGAAAGGTTGTTCCAAAGATGAGAATACCTGAGAACCCCTGGAGCACCTAGAGCATGCCAAGGAATTAGTGGAGGAATTTCATAGGTTGGATCCTGAAATGCCAGGATAGGCAGGATTGGAATAATGTGGCAAGACTTTCTTTGCTTGGCCAAGCAAACATGTGAAAGTTTTTTACCCTACCATGTTAAGTTCCAATGAAAGAAGTTTTTATTTTTATTTTTATTTTTATTTTTTATTTTTTATTTTTTATTTTTTATTATTTTGAAAAAGGAGATGTTCAAGATGAAGTCTTGGGAGGGGGAGCTACTGTTAGGCATATGGGAAAAAGGGCCAAAGTTACCTGGCCTTTACTCAGGATTATTTCTACCATACCCCTGCAGCCCCCATGTAGGGACCAGGCGTCATCACAATATTACGGCCGAGTTGCGTCCCAACACTTTAGCAACAATAAATGAAACTTTCAGCATAATACCATATACGTCATCGCCATCTGTTCGACTGGATGCTGTCCATAGAATATATGAGAGGGCACCTTTGGCAACTCATGGGAAGTGACTTGGAGGAATTTGGTTAAGCTTTGAGCAAGCTATTATTCTGTACATTAGCAGTTAAATATTAAGGCTAATAAGTAATGGGACATTTTGGGAAGAAACCTTAGTGACCGAATATCATGAGCCTATGGTATCGATGGGTAGCCATAGAGCCGAGCCTCTTGCTTTGAAAGAGGTAGTGCCCTAAGAGAGTCTACTCAAGAATCGGTATGAGAGGATTTCGCTGGATAAGCTATTGGCTCAATCCAGAGCAAAAAACCCTATATATCCAATGGGCTTTGTAATGCATCAATATGCAACACAATAGCCACACTCATTCATTAAAGCTGATCACTTTATGTTTTGAGGCAGAACAATTAGTAAAGTTGCTATTAGGGTAGCATACTCAAATTAAGTTCATAAAGTGGAGAGATCGAAGACTACCTACTGGAGGAGCATTCACACCCTCCAGAGATAATAGGAGTTTGAAGAGATCAAAGCTAAGCAGGGCAAATATTCTCAGGGTCAAGAGTGTTTGCACTTAAGGAAAATAAGAGGTTTTTGACAGAGGTACTTAGATAGTATGGGAGTTGATTGTAGTCCATGATAACCTAGACATGGAATATAAATATTGAGGTACTCTCAGCTATTAGAAACATCAAGCAATGGAGGAGAGATCTTATTAATATATTTATTATCTTACTCTTGTAAAAACTTTATTACACTTATTCTTTCCAAGCCTTTGGGAACCCGAGCCTACCTTAACGATCTTCATTTTATTTTACCCTATTTCAAGGAACTTACGGCTTAGACCTACTGGCCCTATCTACGGTTGGACTACCCTTTAACACATATAGCTACTCAACCTTCCTAAGGCTAGGTTTGTTTGTTCACTTCTCCCTTATCCTATAAGGGAGATATCATAGTGTTTCTTTCTTAGTAAAGAGCATAAAGGTGTTTTATATTCATAAAGTCATAAAGTTATATCTTAGGAAATAACTTAGGTGGTTGCATGAAGAACTAACTATAATATTATATCCTCCTCCTTATATAGTCCTTCCCACAACCCGCTTACAAATCAATAACTATTATGAGTCACAACTGTGACTCATACACTCATGTAACATACTTATCATATGATCTAAATTGATCATGTGTGTGAAATATAAAACCAATTGTAACAACTATGATTCACAATTGTGAGTTATCTGCAAAACTCACATGACTTTAACTAGTCATGTGCGCAAAACATTACAAACCTATGACCTCATAATTATGAGTCATGTGAAAACCCTTTTTCCATGCTAGGTTTGTAACAGTTTTTAATTTTCCTTTACTCCATATTTCTAACTAGGAGCCCATAATTCATCATGTGTGAACCACATGACCTCCAAAACACATCCTCCCATGTTGCCCTCAGCCTTCTCTCTCTCTTTTTTTTTCTTCTATTACATAACATACTTAGACACCTTTCTCAACCTTTATGGGTTAGGGTTCTTACTGGGGGACAGGGGGGTTCAACCAATCAATACCCTTTGAGTGATTTTCATGATGGCTTCAAAGTTGTTAGGCATATGGAAAAAAGGGGCCAAAGTTACCCGGCCTTTACTCAGGATTATTTCTACCATACCCCTGCAGCCCCCATGTATGGACCGGGTGTCATCACGGTATTACGGCCGAGTTGCGTCCCAACACTTTAGCAACAATAAATGACACCTTTAGCATAATACTATATTCGTCATCGCCATCTGTCCGACCGGATGCTGTCCATAGGATATATGAGAGAGCACCTTTGGCGAGTCATGAGAAGTGACTTGGAGGAATTTGGTCAAGTTTTGAGCGAGCTATTATCCTGTACATTAGCAGTTAGATATTATGGCTGATAAGTAATGGGACAATTTGGGAAGAAACTGTTAGTGACTGAATATCGCGAGCCTATGGCACCAAAGGGTAGCCATAGAGCCGAGCCTCTTGCTTTGAAAGAAGTAGCACCCCAAGAGTGTCTGCTTGAGAATCAGTATGAGAGGTATTCGCCTGATGAGCTATTGGCTCGATCCAGGGCCAAAAGTCCTTCTTATTCAATGGGCTTTGTGATGCATAAATATGCGATGCAATAGCCACACTCATTCATTAAAGCTGATCACTTTATAGTCTGAGGCAGAATGATTGGCATAGTTGCTATTAGCATAGCATACTCAAATTAAGTTCATATGGCAGAGAGATCAAAAACTACCTACTGGCAGAGTGTTTGCACCCTCAGAAACAAATAGGAGTTTGAAGAGATTGAAGCCAAGCAAGGCAAAATATTCTCAGGGTCAGGAGTGTTCACACTTAGGAAAAATAAGAGGTTTTTGACAGAGGTACTTAGATAGTATAAGAGTTGATTGTAGCCCGCGATAACCCAGACGTGGAATATAAATATTGAGGTACTTCCAGCCATTAGAAACATCAAGCAACGGAGAAGAGATCTTATTAATATATTTATTATTTACTCTTGAAAAAACTTATTACACACACAACCTTCTGAGCCTACCTTAATGATCTTTGTCTTTGCCTTATTCTACCTTACATTACCTCAAGAAACATATGGCCTAGACCAACCTACACTATCTACGGTTGGGCTACCCCATAACAAAAGCCTTTACTCTTACCTTGGGCAATTCATTGTTTTCAATCCCCCTTGGCTTACTTTCTTTTGTTGACAATTGATATGCCACACATTTGCCCTTATGGGTCTCAGCACTTGACCTATCATTGGGCACCAACACCTCAAACTACATTCTTTTTTACTTTGGCAGATGGCTGGGACTATAGTTCACAGTTTGAGGAGTCTCTCAAGGCCCAAGTCCATACATTCCTTATTAACACTACCTAGTACAGACACAACCACAATTCTGATAGCCTTTTATTCCTTTTTGTGATCATTCCAGGACTCATACATCTTACTACTTTTTGGCACATAAGACCTAGGAGTTAAGTTTTTTAGTTCTCCTAGGCAATTTACTGTAAGTCCTTGACAGCCCCCAGACAGCCCAATACAACAGCGTATTACCTTCTCACCATAAGGGGAATGGCTTAGACCCCCAAAAAATCACCACCTACCTTACCAGCATGACTACCTGGAGTTTTCTGCAGATTGGCCAATGAGGTATGGTTATACCATCAAAAGTCCTAGCTTACCCCCAGATAACTGCTAACTCAGTTGGGACCACCCTAGTATAAATCCTCAAAGTAGTCATCTATGTGTGGTGCCATCCAATAACTATGATGATAGCCTGTTTGTCCTTTTATGCCAGCTAACTAGCTGGTTATCGATATTGCAGTATAACTCTTGCTGTAATAACTTAGGGGTACAGTTGCTCAATTGTGAATCGATGCTCAGTTTCTGTTTTTTCAACTCAGATTACCACAACTTGGGGCTATAGGGCCTTGCCTTAGAACTGGGGTAGGGTGTGAAAACTTGCTTGGACTTGGGAGGGTTTTAGGGAGGGTTTCTATTGTGTTATTGAGGTTGTGAGGTAGTGTACAGGCTGTTAATTTTGTATTTGTGGTAGGGGGCTGGAAGGAGGATTTCTTTAGGGGGCCCTTGGCTGGGAGGAGAATCTCATGCTGGTAGCTACATATGATTTGGTTTGTGAAATAGGGCATAACTCTGAGCTAGATAGATAGATAAAATAAGAGGTTTCAGATTGCACGCCTCACAAGATTTTTTCCTCTAAAGGTAATTTTCTCAGAGTAATCAGCAACTCATTAGTCAGGAATCTCACAATGAGTGCAATCTTGTCAGGGGTGTAAGGAGAAACCTAATTTTCATTCTTATCTAGCCCAGGGGTAAGCTCTGTTTTACCTAACTAAAGGTATCTAGCTACCAGCATGAGATACTCCCCCCAGCCAAGGGCCCCCAAAAAAAATCCAACCCTGCCTAGCTCTCAGTACACCTGGAAAGTACCACCCATAGAACCTGTAGCAGGAGCAATATCTTTACCCCCCTGTAAGGGGGGGTCGACAGGCAGCCCCAGGCCAAAGCTCCAGAGGCAGAAGGTCCTAGACGGCTACAAAAAATCTACAATTAAAGAAATCCTCCTCCTGGCCACCTGCCACAAATACATCATTAACAGCTTGCCCACTGCCTCACTAAACTTCCAGCACAAAAGAAACCCTCCCCAGCAGCCAACCACCCCTCCCAGCATATCCACAGGTTCGATCCTCCTCCTCAGGCACCCCACCACACTTAGGTGATACACAGGCACATAGACTGGGGTGTGAACAAATGCAGGCTGGTCTCAAATGGACCACACTACTCCCACTATTTATATCCCCCAGATCACGCCTTTGGACCTCCCCTCCTTTGCAGCCAGAAAAGACAGCTGCTGCCAATCCCCATGGTAAATTGCCTGTGGATGAGCCAGGGCTTCCGAAATTTATGTAACTATACCAAGGCCACTGGGATATGCTGGCTGGAAGTTCCAAGGCATAGTGGGTGATTTTGGGGGCCAAAGCCATTCCCTGCAAAGTGGGAAGGTGAAGACACACCACAGATTGGGATTACCTGGGGGGTTGCCCAGGACTTACAATAGTTGCCTAGAAGAAATAAAAAACTCAACTCTTAGGTCTTACATGCTGAAGGGTGGTAGGGGACCCTTTAAAAAGGTACTAGAATGATCACAAAAAAGAATGAAAGGCTATCGGAATCGTGTTCATGTCTGTACTAGGCGGTATCGATAAAGAAGGTATGAACTTGGGCCTTGAGAGGCTCCTTAAACCACGAACTGCAGTCCCAGCCATCTGTCAGTGCAAAAAGGAATGTGGTTCCAGAAAAAGGTGCCTTTGGTAGGCAGGCAGTGGTGCTCTCAAAAGAGCTCATATTATGGGCAGCATATCAATAGCCAAAATAAAAGAAAGCGAGCCAAGAGGCATAAACCCCAAGGTAAGAATAAAGACTTTGAAGCCATCATGAAAAATCGCTCAAAGGGCATTGATTGGGTGGACCCCCCTGTCCCCCTGTAAAAGCCCCAATTTCAAAAGAGTAAGAAAAAGGGTGTAAGGACGTTAATCGTCTGCGTGTTTTCTGTGTTTCTTAGTCATGTGCGTTTTGGGCTCATCAAATAATATAATAGTATTGCTGTGGTATCATAATTCCGCTACTATATGCCGTCTTACTGGTGCTTAGCTTTGGGGTATCCGGATATATAGTACCGTATATGTCCAGGAGTCGATACTCGTAATTGAACGACGTTTGTGAACACGACTGCTATTGCATGACACCCAGATCCGTGCAAAAAGGTCAAATTTTGCTTGTATGCAATAGCAGTCGTATTCACAAACGTCATTCAATTACGAGTACTTGTAAAATATAAAGCTACCGTAGTTTATTAAGCTATAAAACTGCCTAGGTAAGATATTACGGGTTTGTCATGCTCTAGTGGTATTCAAAGTTAGGAAAGTTTGAAAAAACATAGCTTACTTTGCTGTTTCATGTAAGCTTGGTGCACACAAAAACGGTTATTTTACCATCACTTTACCTAACTATACGATACTTTTTTTTCCAAGTAGATATGGGGGTCTGGAGGTCAATAACTATGATACTACAGAATTCTACTCTGCCCAAACTCATAAATAATACATGGAGCAAAAAAAATTTAAAAAAAAAATCCTAAAATATTATGTCACACTTTGAACTCAATTATCATCCATTTTCTGGGGGGAATCTCTTGATTTTGACTTCCGGTTAATAAACCTTAAATTTTTGCAATATCTGTGAGATCTCTTTTAACCTCCACACTTTACCTTCAATTACCTTAATTCATTCAAATATGTGACCAAAAATGTGAGGATACTATTGGCTAACACCACAAAGTAACTTAATGCAACTTCCCGTGTTTACTCGTTACTGAAAAATCCTCTTTTTAACTTTGAATACCACTTCTATCTCTTTGCTTACTTTGAACTTGATTTTTGGTGAGTGGGGCTATCCCAGATAGATAATGGTACTTAGCAGTTATAGGCTAGTACCTGTTTTTACCCTATCATTGTCTATTCTTAACCTGGTCAAGCTTACCAATGGTATAAGTAGCTGAGGAATCTGAGATACAAGGTTTGAGTCTGTGAGAGTTAAGTCTCCGGCTAGAGCTGGGAGTATCACTATTGTTCACCTTAAAAGTGTTTTTTTTTTGAAGGTTCGGCTCAGTTCAATGCTGCATGGGAGAGCTTTACGGAGAGAGGTATCTATTCTCGATACAATTTTAATGTTTCTTTTTCTAGAAAACGACAACGACGGCATGTCGCATAAGATCTTTGTCCACGACGGTGACCTGAGGTACAGTATCATTAAACTTCATTTTTGAGCTCACCAGGGCTCTTGTTGCAGTTCCGGACTATGCAAAACGAGATAATTAAAGGATTTGCTTCTCCAGAGAAAATCCTATTAAATTTGATACCCGCATGAGTATCTAATAGGTTCTTGAAGATACATCATCTAATTCAAGTTTTTATCTTGTGAAAGATCAAAGGTATCCAGTCAAATGAGGCCAGAAGAATAGATTTTGGCATAGATACTAATTATATACCGGCTATTGGATCCAAAAATCTTTTTTTGCACCGATAGTGATCAGTTACCTAAACTGCTTCGATCCTTCTCAAGAAATTTCAGTAACACACAAAGTAGTAAAGTTAGTAGAAGAAAACACTGAGTAGTAAGACGGCGTTTCCCCATCAGCTGGATTAATAATTTCGCATAGTGGTTCATTATGCTAGAGTTGTACAGTCTAGCACAATTTCAATCTGGCAGTCCTATTCAATACCCTCAGTGATTAAACCGGTTTGGGTTTTCGGAGACTGCCGGTAGCGTTTGGTGTCGGATTATTAACGCCGGTTGTTGCGTTTCAACCCACCTGAGCCGGGTCAAGTAGTTCAGTGCACACCGGAGGAAGTGAATTTTCTAATGGCCACTGCGTACGGTATCGGTTTCGGAACGGCTCCCTGGAAAAGGTTAACACGTACCGTACAGTATGAACCGTTATGTTGATAGAAGACATTTTGCATGAACTTGTGCCGGGTCTCGGCACACGTCGTCTGTCGTTATCTTGCGAGTGACAGCACATGCACGGGCATCCGACTAGATATGGCAGCGCACTTCGAAAGGTGCTTCAATGATGTATATGTCTGTGCTGGACACCCGTTCTCCGAAGATGCCCCGATGAATACTCGGCGATGTCGTCGGCAAAGCGTAATTATGGAGACAAATGAAGGCCGTGATTGACTGCCGTCGTGCACTAATGTATGCGGGTCAAATTTCTCTGTTGTGTCCTTTCCGAGAGCGGGGTTCCGAACAATTGCAACAGCAAGATGTTGTGCTGACTAAACGTATGGAGCAGGAAACCTTAGGCGTGGGTATCGCGGTTATTGAAAAAAATTAATTGGAATTTACCACGTCGATCAATTGAGAATCTTCTAGGAGGAGCAAAAACTCTATGAGCATTGCATAGTATGTTAAAAACATATCCTATTTCCAGGAGGGAGAGTGGGTATTATCGGGAGTGCCCGAAAACTGTTTGTCAAAGCCAAGATACCGTCACGCCCTTGATGGTTTTGTGACGGCGGCACATATTAGGCCACTACGGTACGCTAGAAACCTTGTCGGATATCTAGCCAATAATCTGTAACAAAAAAATAGAAACCAAATTAAAAAGATCTCTCTCACAGTCGAAGCCCTTTTTGGATATCGTGTTATACAAGTTACTGGCATGAAGAACCTGGACACAGGGATTAAAAATTTGTATGGCAAATTATCTGTGCGTGTCTGAGCGCCTACACTAAATTTAAACTTAAATGTTCTAGTTCTTCATGCCAGTAACCTGTAACTATTGGTGTAACTATTGGTGAACGCCAAGGCTCTTCTTTTTAAATGGCTGTCTGAATGATGTAACATACAAGTTGCAGCCATAAACATGTGCTACTTGTATCAAACTGAGTAAGAGTATAGGGCTTGGGTGCAGAGCTCAATCTGCGAGCACAGTTAAATTATAAGTTAATCAATCATAGATAGCCCTTCTGCGAAGTAAAAAATCGCGGAAGACCCTTGGCATAGGGCCACCGTAGCCATGACGGCGACATTGGATTCTCCCTACACAAGCGTAACCATCTCATGACCCAAGAAGAGTATCATAATCTTCATTGGGAGTGTTTGCGTACTCATCCTGGTATCCAAGTACAAATCTCAGACGCAAGGAGGAGGGGCACATCTTCAAAGCATAGTGATCACTGTCTCCAATAGGATCTGAGGCCAGAACCTGGATTTCACTTTGCAAAGTACTTCTAAAGAGCACTTCCCATAAGATAGTACAACGGCAAATCTCACACCACCCCGTGGACCGCAATTAGCGCCCCATGGATCTCAGTCGGATGTAGAGTACGTTAGCTGCCTCGAATAGCCGCAGAACTCTACCAAAAAAAAAAAAAAAGTTTAGGTTTGAAACTCTCAGTGCACGAACATAACAGACCTCCTCTAGAAAGCTAGAGTTAACCTAACAGGAGTGCGCGCGCACATATCATATATGTGATTCGTGGTATCTTTTGTTTCGCTTAACTTATCAATGAACAACCTCGGAGACTACAAACTTTGATAAGGGGGGACTCGAGCACTCGGACGTCGTCACTTCCGCAATTCCCTGGTCAATTATGCAGTAGCCTAAGGAGCTCCTAGACCTATGTGTGAAGTAGAAGGTGAATTGAAAGGAAAGACGTTATCATACTATACGGAAGCTTCTAATTGGCCGGCGTAGTTGGGAGGCGAGGGTAAGCGTGGGCAATCATGGAGTGAATACTACGAATATTAGGTTAGGCTGGAGAAGGCCATTCTGGGGCAAGCACAAGGGTGGCCAACGGTACCGTTTGTAAGTACCGCTCCCGCACTCCCCCCATTCAATTATGGTGGTGGAGGCGGGATTTTGTCTCTCCAGCTGGGCCGGCATTGTTGGACAGAAAAGAGTTGTGACGTTCGCGCTTCCGTGAGGACGGGGGTTGGTATAATGGGTCGAGATATTCCTTGAGAAACCTTAATTTTTTTGCGAAGTAAACCTTAATGCTCTAGTATACATCATTGCATCAGTAGGTTCAGTTAGTTCATTTGTTTGGGGGTTGAGAGGCAAGCCACCAAAGCCAAAGGATGAGTGATTCTTCGTGATCATCAGGTCATTAAACTCAACGCTATTCAAACTGTACTAGTTCGGCTCTAGTAAGAGCACAATAAACTACCATCACCTACTAGACCGGGGGGCTATCAATTTGTGAGAGTTATGTTCGAATTCCATATCACGCCAATAGGGAAAGATCGATACCGAGCACAAAACATCGTATAGCAGTCATTTAGGAGAATGGCTAAGCGATAGGGTAGGAAATATGAACTTCAGGACTTTTCCAAAAAAAAAAAAAAAAGGCGAGAGAAAACGTTTCATGGAATTCCGAGGCGCTCTCCATCAATTTTGTACCAATTTAAGTGGTTTACCAAGGAATATCATAACTTTGTTAGGATTTCTGCAGCCAAGAATTTGGCTGCTGGGGTTTACAGGGAGGCTGGGGCGTTGTGAAACCATGTATGATATTGTGCGGTCCTATTGGCATGCGAGTATTACACACTTTGAAATTTGAACTGCTGGCCAGGAAAAACCCGGATGAGGGTACTTCATTCGAGTACAGTAGCCTTTTAAAAACTGATGGAAAGCAGCACTTAGAGATGCGGCAGTTATAAGGTTGATACTGTAGATTGAAGATACCTTAGTTCACCTAGTTCCGGCCAAGAAAGGTTGCCGACAGGGAGTGGAGTTTTCTTCACAATTGTGAAACGTCACCACCAATCATTGCACCTTTATCCATAACTGATTTGTGGCAGTTGGTCCAAGTGTGGCAAGAGTGAGTTTACGCTTACAAAAATGTGACTTCTGCGGGTAAACACTTGATGTTGACTATACTTAAAGCTTGAAAGGTTCATAACTCTGTGTTCTCATGGGAGAGGAAAACTCAAACGGTATTAGTTTCACTGCACAGTCCACTTGGCAAAGTTCCTTGGTTTCCATCTAGTTAATGATTTCACCTAACCGAAGGAGAAAGAAAGCGTTGATATAGATCATAATCTCTAACCGTACTACACTTAAGTACCGGTATAAGTACTGTACACGTACAGTACAGTATTGAAGAAGCAAAAGGTAAACTAGTGCTAGAAGTCGAGGAGAAACATAATGATTGACTCTCATTAATCCTGATAACTTGCCAGGATAAGCTTCCACTCCATGTGCGGGTCGTTGAAAAGTAACAAGAAAACCACTAACAAGTAACGCTCTGGGCACATGGAATACCAGTAGACTGTTGGATTGCCTATAGGACATGCGGGTACGGGTACGGGAACGGGTATAGGTACGGCTATGGTTACAGTTAGGAGATTGGGTTTTTGCATCGGATGCTACTAGGTATCGGGTATCGGTTTGATTGTTTGGTTTTGAGTTTGGTTGTTTGGTTTTGCCACTGTTCCTTACGCCTTTCGGCATAAGGTACTTAGGCTAGTTATGTTTTGTTGTTTGGTTTTGTTAGGCCTTATGCCTTTCGGCATTAGGCACTTAGGCTGGTTGAGGTTTTTTTTGGCTTTATGCTTGGTTGCATTGGATGTTAGTTTCCGGATTATTTATCCATTGCTTGTGCTTGTGGTTTGGTTTAGATCACGGTTGCTTATTCGGTGGTGTTCCGAATAGCATTGAGGAGATGTTTGGAGAGTTTAGTTTGAGAGATGTTTTTGCTATTTGGGAGATATATCTATCTCCGTTCTGTCTTTAGCTAGCATCTCTATCGATTGCCAGTTTCCTCATTCTTTACGTCTAGTTGTGATTTCTTCACCTCATCCCCGTTTTGTTCCTTTATAGACGGCCTGTGCATGTCCTACGCATTTTTCAACCAAATCAATCTTATTGAGTCTCTAGGGCTATAAAACTCTTTACTGAACCGGCTTAAAATCATACTCAAATAGATATTATGGTCAAATAATTGGCACTTAGATCTCCCCTCATAGCTAGACTACCGTAGAGATCTTGACTCTTTAAGGGCACTGTAAGGGCGACAGAAAGCTCTCGCCTAGTATACAATGCTCTCTGAGGAACTAACCAACCCTAAATAAATAAAACAAGATCTCCAGAATACTCTGATGAGTGAGCCGCTCAAAAAAAAAACCAACTAACATGGTGCGACTCTAAGAAAGAAACTCACTTCTGTAATTCCCACTACTGTACCTTATTCCTCACCTGAGAGGAGATCTCCAAGGGGAGCGACAGTTCCTTGGAGAAACCTAACCATTTTCGATGATAGCGCGGAGATACAATTTCCTAGCAGTGCACATGTGCATGCCCTGGCGGTATTATGTCCCCTCTGCTCGGCCATGCCGATCGGAGAAGAAACATATCAGGTATGGTCCGCGTAAGTTAGGTGGAGGGTAGAAAAAAACTCCTCTAGTGCTATGCATATAGGCGAAAAGAGGGCTACGGCGTTGGTTCAAGTAATCTAGAAGCCAGTTTTACAAAAGCCACTGAATGTCCACGGTAGTGAAAAGAGAGTGATATATTATGATTGTAAATGTCGGAGTTGAAGGGGGGGATTTGTTGACTTCGCTTGCACCATTTTAGTACTTAATGTGTCTTCTGTAATCGGTCGCTCGGCAGCACAGAGAGGATTTGATCAACTCTTATTGTTATGAGGTGACATGTGATGTCTTAAATTGGAATCTACTTACATTAAGGTTCTACTAAAGTCAAGCTGCCGGGATTTGCCGTGGCAAATACTACTAATGGCTGCAAATCATGAAGGAGGGGACTCTAGTTGTAGTGCACCTGGCTGCTTGATACATTTTTTTTAGAGAAGGACTGAGCACTAGGTCTGTGACAATGTTAATAAATTGTCAGGTTCATCGGGATCTTCCTCGAATCCCGTTTGAATATCGTATTATGTTAGATGTGCCCATGGTAAATATAAACTAAGACGATGAGTTCTCCAGCACGCTGATAACACCTGTTACTCCTCCAAAATACTTTAGTAACTGAGCCCTTGGGCGGCGCTGGATAAGGTATGATCACTCTGTTCAGTTAGGATTCGGAAGTTGGACGCCGGAAGTTATGTAATGGCCCATGTTTCCTCAACCCTTTAAGAAGGTACGGGGGGATCTAACTCACGAGATTACTGAGGTACTACCACCAGGATTAGGAATCCTCATACCGTGCTGCATCTGTGGCAAGTTGGTAGACCTCTTGGAGCACATCCGTGAGCCCAGATTCTTACTGGGAAATGATCAGATAGGTTAACACATAGGTCCCCGAGGATATCCCCATTGCGCTAAGCGCGATCATACCTCATCTTCTTTGTACACACACCAGTAAGATGAATCGGAAAATAATCTTTGAGGCGAAAACTGGTCTTTTATTGGACAAATCCTAAAACTTGGAGGCGAACTCTGCTCGAAGAGGCAAAGTAACCAAAAACTTTAAACTTTAGATCTGGATGGCAAAAAGACATTCAGAATTTGTATAGGTTGTTCTTGGAAAGGCATCGCCCGTGGCTTACAAACCCCTGGTTTCCGATTCATCTTACCGGTATGTGTACCTACTCTCAAGCGATAGACCGATCTGCGCGTGCTTGATGTCTAGTCATCATGGTTGATATCACCCTTTTCCTTTATAGTACGCTATTTTCTGGCCATCTCGGCAAATGATTGCTGATAACCCTGTTATAAGTCCGCTTGCATGTTTTGAAAATTTGGCCGCACTCAGGAATTTCATTAAAGACTCAAACAAATAATCCCTAACTCCATACGTATTTGGGTGGTATCAATGGAAAAAGCTCCTGGGCTTCTTCCGCAACCCCAGAGTATAGCTAGAGACCTCCGAAAGGGCGGTAGGAAGAATTTGCTTTTCAGTGATAAGGATAATATGTCAAAAGATAATACAATGTGTCGAGTCAAATTGTAGGTCGACCTCGCTGAATGTTTCCAAGATGTCCGTGATGCTTGGGTTCATGTTGCGCACTTAACGAAAGAAAAAAAAAGGGTCTTATGTCTACTACACTATCACATTAGGGTATCTGATTGTCAATTACGATGTAGATGTTTCATTTGCTTGCATAGGAGCCACAGATTTTGGGCGGATTCCGGCCATATAGTGCAACCCAAACCCGAAGACCGATTCTTTTGCACAAATACCTTTACATAAGCCGTTTCCGGTGATATTTCTGTAAAAAGCAAATGGAATCTGCTGGAAATAACTTATCTCTTCGTGGATGTGAGGAGCAGTTATTCAAGCACGATACGGGAACCACTATCGATGGGAACCGGTGATCAGAAATGGGGGATCGCTAACTCCTAGCCCCGGACCGGTGAGGCACGGCTGGACTGTAATCATATCAAGTCATGAGCAGACTTACTTTCAAGTTTTGATTCTTCTTCCAAACTGGAATCTATCACCTCCTATCACTCGGCTTGAGCCGCCAGTAGGCTGTAAAAATTGACCTGCCACGAAAGGTACCGCAACCATCCCATTCGATCGTGATACAGCAGAACACATCAAGAATTTAAGTAATATAAGTCATATTTAGATACAGGAGAAACAACAGTTCACTACCAGTGAGTAGGACCACCTCCTCGCTTAAGACAGTTAATAATACGTATCGGCATACTATCAATAATGCTATAAATTCTCTCCCACGGCAATGCTTCCCATACCTCCTGTGCTAATTCAATTAACTCTTCCTCACTGTGAGGGATCCTTTGCCTCCTCCAGACTGCCTTTCTATAGTTGACTTTGAATATAGTCCAAACATTCTCGATCAGGTTGAGGTCAGGTGAGCAGGATGGCCAACGTCCAACGTCGATAGATTTCGGCAACTTGGGTGCGGGAGATGCCTGTTTCTGCCCCGATTCGGCGAAAACTCATACCGCCTGTACGTAGTTCGGTTATTCAAACCCTCTCATTTATTGTGGCTTCACGTCGCTTTCCAGTCGCTTGATCCCATGGCATCGTGGAGTGGAGTTCGTGTGCGGGGTTGCGATCGTAGGGCTGTGTTACACTAAGTGGCAGGTGAATTTTTACAGCCTACTGCCGCTGGTTGCTGGGGTTTTTATGAGTGAAGGGCTTCAAGGTTGTTCCCCTTATCTTGTTTTCACCTAGTAGGGGAAGAAAGATGTTTTAAACCACGGAATAATCCACGTTTACTGGTTTGGAACCATACATGGACATAATATGTAACTTAATGAATATCTCACAATCCTGAGTTCAATGAACCAATGCTGGGAGAAAAAAGAACAAAGCCTCTCTAAGAACATTTATATGGGAACTACAAAGAAGATTTTTCTCTATGAAAAGATGATTGAAAACTGAAAAGAATGAAAGCAAAGGGGTGCCTTTTTCTCTACTATATCCCCAAGCTCAGGCCTCGATTCCTTTCCGGTTGGTAACAAGAAGTATCCATGGTATGATAACAGGTACTTGCTCTCCAAACAACCTGAACTACCCTCAATTTATCCCCTACTGCGGGGTCATAAAAAGAGAATGTTAGCCTCCGGCTTGATATAACATTATCATGAGCCCCCCTCGTCATCCCCTCCTTCCTGTCCGCGTTCTTCCCCTCTCCTCTGCGCCTGTAACTCCACTACCCAGTGAGCCCAACGGGCCAGGTAGGCTAGGCTAAACCGAAGCCGAGCCCAGCCTGCCGAAACTCTTAATGATCTAGCCTGGCCGGAGCCTGCAGGCCTCGAACTACCTGAGCCGGGCCGAGCCGGGCCCGGCTACAGGTCGTATAGGCTTAACCTAGTACCAGTCGGCCTAGCCTAGCCATATGAATTAGCCTGGCCTGGCCTATCAAGCCGGACCTATATGGCCTAGCCCGGTCTATAATCTCTCCAGATATTTGATTTTCTTTGATTTTGGCCGTTTTTTTTCTTTTTTTCCGTTCGATTGGTACTTTATTCTCCCAAACCATCAAGCTTTCCACATTCGAGAAAGCTCTTGCCATTCATGCATTATGACTCGTTTCTACACCTCCCATTTATCTGAAATGCAAAAGACAGAAGCCGAAAATCATAACCAATCCCGCTCATTCTCATGGATTTTCGAGACTTTTGTGAGTTAGTTGTGAATCACTCGTGGCGTGGTCACTCGAAGTGACGGCAGGATATAAAGATGAAAGAAGGTGGAATGTATGGGGAATTCAATACGCTATTGAAAGAAAGAAAAAAATGTTTTAAACACTAATCAGTGGGCCTATAGGAGTCTACCAGGCTTGATAGGCTTCCTCAGGCCGATGGTATTCAGCCGATATCCGCCTAGGCTGTTTATCGGAGCGGCCTGCCTCGGCCCGACCTACGGCCTATATAGGCTGGCCCATCAATGGCCTGGCCCGTTTGGAACACTGCCACTGCCACTTGTCCATTCAGCTACTCTCGGTGGTGGAATAAGAGACTTTTAACTAAAGGCATAGACTTCAAGCTCGAGTGGTGGAGTCAGCCACTTATTCAGCTCCTCCCTGTCAGAGTATAAATCCTTAGTCTTACAGAGAGTGGGATCATGGGGGACTACCGCCACCGCTTCCAGTTCACGTACAACCTCCAGGGCAGGAGCTACAACGGGTCTAACTGCAGAGAAGCATTCTGATTGTTCTCGGCTGCTTAGATTCATTGCTTCATACCCCTCTTCTGCACGTCCATGACCCGTTTCTTTGTCTCTGGCTTCGCCAAGTGCTCCACAATCGCATCCACGACTTTCTCTGCATGTTTCGGATAAGTGCTGAGAGAAAATCCGTGTTTGTTGACTTTATATTGGTTCGGAAGATCTTTTTTCTGCTCCTCTACTGCCCTATTCTTTTCCTGTTGGCTTCGAGAACATCTGCCCGATTGTTATTCTCCGCGGGCGAGGCTTTGGAGTCTAGGGAGGAGATATAACCGCTTGTCTGTGGATCAACCTAGGCGTGGACTTTCACGGGAAAAAAACGTTGGGTGTTCTCTGATAGGAGGCCTAGCGAATGAATGGCCATTGAGATTTAACAGCGCTGTGGGCCCATGGTATTTTGTTTGAGGCAGCGACTTTCTTCTACCTCGAAGGCTGGTTGATTTTTAACGTTAGTTTTGTGGGAGGGGGGTTGAAAGCTCATCGGCATTTTACACTCTGATATGGCAGAGGAGAAGGATCGCGAGTGAGAGGAGGTGATAGGCGTTCGAGTTTATTTTTCCGACAGTTACTTTTTTGTTTTTTTTGTAGTGGGTTTCATAACTTGCTTGAAATACTGTAAATGTGTACATACCCAAGATTTAGAATACTTGTACATGTTGCCCAACTCAATTCAGCTATAGACCGACCGGTGATTGAAATGGTTATGCCTTCAAATGTTCTGCTGGTTGGCCATTAAAAGTGACGGGCTACTGTAGTAGGGTAATGTTCCTTTTAAATCTAACAGTTAGCTGAGCACTTTGTAGGGATGTAAGATGTTTCTTGGTGAGCGGGATTCAACCTCAAGTTAAATTTCGTTTCTTACTCACACATGACTCCGGTAACCGCGGAGCACACATCATGATGTTATATCTGCAGCTCTAGAAAACTGTCAAACTGGGATTCCTCCATTATCTGGTAGCTTAATTTAACCTAAAGGACTATTACTCCAGTAACTTAAGTGGCAAGTTGTGATGTAATCGCGCCTTACATACTGTAGAACATAGCAGACCAAAGCTCAAATAGTCCCACGGAAAGTACCTAGTGAAAAGGAATTGATAAAACGGACACAAATGGGCTCTATCAATAATAAGGATCTCAGATCTCCCCCCCACAAAATGATTAATCTATGAACACTACTCATACATAAAAGGAAAAAAAAAAAAAATGCAAATCCAAAAACAAAATATAATCTAGTGCCAAATAAGTTATCATCACTTACTTAATCTCAATACAAACAGACAAATCCTAAACGTCTCTCAGCAGTAAATTAGATGTAAATACTTTTTTTCGCTCCTCACACCTCCAGCAGGGCACCACCCCAGTCATCGAAATAACAACACAAACCACAACCCCCACCTCGGCCAACCCCGAAAAAGCCGATCCGGTGACCCCATACAGGGCTTCTCGGTAACTACCGCAGCTCATAGGGCAGAAATAGACTTTTTCGCACCTCACATTTACGCACTCGACCCGGCGATTGTTTCCTATTGTGGGGCAGTTTTCACCACACGGCGAACCCCGTGGATTTGGCCTATCCCGGTCTCCAGGCACGCGTATTGGACTAGTAGAGTGGGTCCACGGGCCGTGTCGTGTTCCCCTTGTCGTGGTACCGTATTTGTCGCTCTCGGCATACCGGTATTCGCCGTATGGGACCCGGGGGGGGGGGTTGATTCGCATGAGTTGACAAATGTAGCTTACTTAATTAGTGAGTGGGGTGGGTTTGTGTGATCCCCTTTTACATCAGAACGTTTGCTATGCACTACCGTATGTTATTAGGGAAGTGCGCAATTTACCCAGGGGTCTCTCATGGGCGGTGATCATAAGTGCGCGCGGTGAATGCGAAGATGTTGGTGAAACTTCGAAAGTGGAGTCTGATATCTGAGGACTCTAATCTTCCTTCGGGGGAGTGAGGAATTGGTCAGACTGGATAGATAGATGTGTGTTATCTTATTTGGTCTTGAGTTCCTAGAGCTCTCATATATGGTGCATGTGTAAGAACCTCTGTATGAGGGGGTGTCCTCACCATAGGTATAGTTTAAACCCTGGGTCTGAGCAATCTCTTGCTGTGAATGAACTCCCAAAGTAAAATTTACTAATACCACTGGCCTACATATATCGAAACAGGCGAAAACATTTAGTACTGCTATGCCATAACTACCCCACAACCCCCCAATTCATCTTAACTCCTGGCGGTAAAGTATCGCCAAATGGAACTAGTAGAAAACATTGGCCATCACTCGGGACATCTCCACTTGCCGGTATATTCCACAACCGATTAGTGTCACAGCAGGGTGGATGCTCGCTACTCCGGTAGAGGCGTTACTATTAATGTCCTCTTCTCCAGATCCCTAGATTCCCAGGAAGCCACCCTCTCGATAGTACACCCGTATCACACAGCACCTTTCCACCGCTCTGACAGTAGCACATGGCATACAGTAGGAGTTAATTCCTCCTCGTAAACAAAGTGTAACGTTACAGATAGCGTAACCAGGCCCATCATATTATTATCCTGGAAGCTTAAACATTTCAGACCAAATCTAGCCAACCTCTCGTCGAAATTAAGTACTACCAACACCGTCGGTAGGTAGCCGCCGGGCTCCCGAACTTTCAATTGCCGCACAATACCCTATCGATCCAGGCGCTAAATAGGATGATCTCGATAATATTCCGTCTCGGACGTAAAGGTAACCCTTCTCATGGCCCCTCTGTGAGACTGTGCTTCTTGAACTCGTATCTCAAGCTAAGCCAGCACCACACACATCATCTTTAAATATGGTCTGTGAATGCGCTACGACCCTTTAGTAACGTAGTGATTATTTCAGTGCCATTCATCTTTTCCGATGAAAATCCTTCTTCAACGCAAGAGCTTCTCCAACAGCACCTTCTAGCCGCCTCAAGATCCTGTCAAACATAGCCGAGCACCCTCGTATGCTACATTTGACAAACTACTCGTATCCGGCACCTTTCCAATCCAGACATGAGATAGGGTGAAAAAGCAATGTAGCTCCATCCCCCAGGTCTCGGCACTTGTCAAATCCTCCGGATAAATCTTTCCCCGTAAAGGCTATTCATGTAATGTCACTCGCCAAGAGGGCGGATAGAGAACAGCCGGACGGGTAATCGGCGGTGGCTTGGATGGTTGGTGGGAAAGGGAAAATCTCCGGAGGGTAATCCTTGTGTGGGTGATTCGAGTATTATACGTAACATGCAGTAGTTAGTCGTTACAGTCCTCCACGGAACCGTGACGAATACCAGGCGGTGAGGAACAGGGGTATTTGGCAAGCAAAGTGAGTTCGTCAAAGCAGGGTAACAAAAAAATACCTGTTACTGATCCCTGTTTGTCACAGCCTGGTATTCGTCACGACCCCGTGGAGGACTGTAACTCCTGAGCCTGGTGCGGGGCTGTTTTCTTACGGGTGGGATAAGGCAATTATGGGCTCATATGGTATATTTGCGAGTTCAAATCACGATATACACAGGTCGTACCAATCAGGATTTATTCAGAAAACCTCTATAGAAGTGATCTAACAACTAGCAGTATTAAGAAGACTAATTCTTCTTCTTTCCAGTAACCGGTGCTTCCTTCTTCTGTGCCACAAGAACAACAGCAGGCCAGTGCTCCTTGCTACTTAGATCCTCAGAACGGCCCCACTCAAGGTTGCCGAGGACGGGCATCTCAAGTTCATCGTCCGCCTATTTTATTAGTAAATGAGCACTATGTTATGGGGGTATTAGAGTATATACCTTCTTCTTGAACTGCTTGTGAATCGCGACCAGCACGTCATAAACACTAACACCAACAGTAGAAGAAGAGCCCGCACGAGCGGTGACATGCAACCCGAGAGGGAAGTAGACGTCTAACAGCTTGACTTTGGGGGTGGTTATTGGGATTTCCTTGAGAGATTTCCAGTCATCGAGATGCGAGGGATGGGTATTCAATTTCCTAGATGGATGCCTCGTTAGATGTGTACTGTACTACTAGCAGTGGGGACAGAGGGGAGGCAAACCAATTCAGTCTAGAGATTTCTTTGGCAACTTTCAGAACTCCCTCTTCTCCAATGATTTCCTCTGTGAATTGGTTAGCATCCCTTCAGTGAGAGTGATAAAGCAGCAAGGCATACTGAGTTCAGCTGGTTTGTAAATGTCCGTGACGGAAGAACTTCCCCTACGATGATTTCCCTTCGCGGCGGCCTTAGAGCTAGACGGAGCTTCGTTTTCAGGAGGAACATCAGACTTAGATTTAGTAGCGGCCATTATTGCTGAGGGTTTTTTTTTATCGAGACTAATCTCACTTGCGTTTGATGGTCTTTGATTGTGGATGAGAACTTTTTCTGGCTGCTTTTGAGAAGACAGAAAGGATGGGAGAGAGAGGGGAGAAGGAAAGAAAGGGGCGGGAGAGGGAAAGGAGAAAAGGCAGCAATAGAACTCGGCGTGGGGTGAGGGTTAAGGATCCCCGGCGTGATAACAGGTTACGTTAACAGCCCATGAACCTATCATAACAGCCCATGAACCGTGCGCATTTGTTCGGCTGAGACAATACCAGCGTCGTGTGACAAAATGCGGGGTAAAACTAACTCTTTCTATCTGGTTAATGCCGTTTTGTCTCTTTACATTTAGGATTCCGATGTATTACAAGTCGCCAGGCCACTGTGAAGGAGCATAGTCGAGCACTCTAGAGCAAATATATTATTATACTGGTATTATTATACTGGAGTATAACAACTGCCGGCCTGGAATGGCGAGCGAGGCCATTCCGGTGACAAGCCTACCCATCTCTACGAGTGACAATTTCTGCAGTACCAAGAATACTCTAACAAACACTACTGCAGCAGCCAGTGTGGGTAAATCTGGGGCCGCCCATCGCCCATTCCCAACTCCCCCCATCATGCACCGCTTCATCCCGATGCGGATTAGCTCATAGGTCTTGGCACCGCGGGATAGTGAGTGTGGGGAAGTGGGGTAACGTGCTCTGCAAATCTATTCCCTAAAACAGCCTTAGCGCATATAAGTGTTATGGATAGGTTATCAGCCAAGTTATTCTTTTCACTTCACCCGGTTGCGTCAAGTGTATCGCCGCGGACGTAATAGAATTTTTCAATTGTGGGACCGCGTGATAGTTGGGGGCTTTTTCTCATCGGTTACTGTATCTCTGTCTTTCGTACTAAAAGTGTGTGAAAACCGGGACGGCTGATGGGATGTTGGGGGTAGAGTGTCTGTTTAGGCTATGATAGGACGATACTTATGCGATACTTTGGCAGTTCGTCGTCTGACATCATGCGGTGGTGAGGTCGGTTGTAACTCCAATGTACCGATGGAAACCGCCCAAGCATGGTTCCACATTTCAACACCACCCGACCTGTGCTGTATACTCTCAGATGGAAGAGGTTTTAGCAAAATGAATGGAAAGGGGATTTAGGTATTTGTTTATAAGGATTAAATGTTGAACGAGATGGTCAAGATCTTGAATTGATCAGTTTAAAATATATCCCTTCGTTCGTTTTTGAACCCACACACACCCCAAGTTATTAACTCGGCAGTGAGGTTCAATGCCAGTAGTGAGTGGCGAGCGTGGGTCGTCGATATTCTCTGGTAATCAGAGACTTTGCGGTGGACGCATCCAGAGTCTTTTTTGACTATCTGGGCATACACATGCCAAGCCCCATAACATCCAGACAATGACCTGACTCCACAACAAGAGCAATTTCGACAAATTTGACCTCTACAACTTCTACTGGTATCTGCAATAGAATTTTTAATATCGATTCTTTTTAATCTTTTTTTTCTAGAATCAGAACTAGAGAAGCAGAGGTGTATGATCTATCAAAATCATGGGATTTGAGTTCGAGCCTGGGTGAACGGGGTGTTGGTAAATCAAGTCAATTATTCGTTTGGGAAAAATGTGAAGAACGCTGTTTTTTTTGGGCTCAACTACCGCAAAGTGAAAATCGCATCCAGCTCCAAATCTCCTGTTTCTTGGCACCTAGTGTGTCTAGATACATCCACCGCAAAGTCTCTAATATTTATTGGCTCGGTCACGGCGGACTTGACCTTTCTTTACCTATTCTCGTAAGACTAAGATCTTATCTACAGTACACACTATTTGAGGTGTGCTTGGGCCTGAAAAACGGGGACGAACGAAGGGATCGCAATCTCTACATCATTTCGAACCTAGAGTAACGGTGCACCATCGTCAATCCGCAATCCATGAAACAATTGTGCATCCGTAGATCAAGATCTATTGGAAAATCCTCCCTGCCATCCCGATCCCGCGTGGCCCTCCAACACGAATAATAACAAAACCCCCAAAAATCAGCCCACCAAGAGTACCCAAACCCCTCAACAACTAAGAATCACCCAAATCACCCAAATCACCCATGGCTCTTCAAGACAGCCAGTGGCTCAAAATGCTTCCAGGTCAACATTCACCCACCAAACCCTCCACGCCAGTTTCCCTCCAACCCCCTCTACAGACTTCCTGCTCCCCTCATTACTTGGGGCAACATCGACATGCCCAACCCATCCTCCAACTAAATCTCCTACTTCTCTCAAAAATAACCCCATAAGAGTCTTTCCCAGTCCTTTTCCTCTATGCTCCTCCTCCACCCACAGCGCCCCCATAGAACCATCCAGGGATTTGAATACCCACGAGATTGGCACCCCTTGATGAAATAATGCAGCTTGTCGCAGCGGCCACATATCCCTTGGATATCTGGGGACGGTAGAAGTATTACAGACCCTTTCCATCTGCTCTTCCGTCCTGAGTTGGCCGAGCGAGTATCCTTCAGGCAAAGAGAAAGCTGCAGGCACATCCTCAATGTGAATAAGGTACTTGTCCCACTCCCCGCAGTAGAGAAGCTTAGTTTTCGTTTTCAGGACTTCGGCGATGAGATCGTGCACACTTCCCACTATAAGCTCGTTCAACCCACCAATTTGCGGAGGATGTGCTTTGGCGTATGCTAGTATTTCGAGGATGTCCTTTTCCAGCACTGATTTTTCTTCTTTTGTTGTCGTCTTTCCCACTGATGACGCTTCTAAGCTCGAGTACGGCCAACAGTTTGTTGCCCCCTTTCGTGACTGATCCACGAACGCTGCCGTCCATACTTCCGGTACTTCTCCTCCGGGGCTAAAGCTTGCAAGGAGGACGCTTGATTCGGTCCTCAGTGGGTCTTGAATTCGGAGAGCCAACGGTAAAGAATGTGGCAACTGGGCGATAAGTTGTGGAAGAAGAGTCGATCCATCGTTGTGAAGGTAGATTGTCATCCCGGCGTTTGATGTTTGAAATAAAGAATAGCAAAACACTGGATTTTGCGAGCCAACTGATGGTGGGGAGTTTTGTTACCGTTGACTAGGGGTAGTGATAATTAGCAACGATGTTCTACGGTATTCGGAAAGTGGTTAACGTTAGCCTATTTTCCTTTCGGACTTATCCGTGCTTACACCTGGGGGTTGGATCTTATTGGGAGGTTCGAACCCGCATGTACAACTGGGTATTATCTTTCGTGATAATTCAGCTACAATTACAGTACCGCCTTTCCGTTCTGCATTACACTTGGAGAATTAATCGACCCTGTCGGAACCAGGCAGACATACCACACACTTTGCGACTTTAGCGAAGAAAGGGGTTATCTAAAGTACTAGTAAAGTGCCGAGAGTGGGGGGGAGCTTCTCAGATAACCCGTAATTCGAGCCTGGCCCTTGCAAACAATCTGTTCCACCGAAGAAATAAGTAGTATTGTTTATCATGAGCACAGGCTCTAGCGCTGTCGGGATTCATTCTTTCCTATTTGGAATAATGGTACGAGGGTAAGAATCGGGCAGATTTTATGAACCACAGCAAATAATCCAATTTTCTAGTTGGTTTGAATGTTCTAAGGTGTTAGAATTTTCTTTTAATATTTGGCCGCGCTGTTAGGATTTCCATAGGCCTCATTTTGTCAAAATTGGGGTTTTGGTATCACAAAAGATCACTCGAAAAATGATAGTGTCCAATTTTGCGTAATCCATAGAATTCTCAGTCGGTATTCTAATGCTCCAGCTCTCTTATATCTAATTGCTAAAATGTGCACAGCCGGGTCTGCCAGCTTTGACCTACTTGCAGTCTAGTACGTATTAAATTAAAATAATGTTGAATTATCTATACACTAACAAGAAGAATTACAATCCCATAATCGCTAACAGATCCAACTCCAACTCTAAGCAAATAAAATTACCTTCGTATCACCCACTAGATCTCGCACCAGTTGCCGCTTTCCTCTGTAACTCCTCTGCATTCCTACGCTCCTTACGCCGCTCCTGCAGTGCGCCTTGGAAGTCTTCATGGAAGTTTTTCATTTCTAAGAAAATTAGTATAGGTATATGAAATTGTGGAAGAATAAAGAGGGGGAACATACCTTCAAGTGTCTGGAAGTCTATTTCGAACCATTTGAATTCGTCAAAACTCTCTTGGTCATCGATCAATAGCCCTTCCATATCTAGTCTGATCCCACCGGACAAATCTCGGTTTCCGATAATACAGGCTTTGACAGAGCCAGGATTTCCAAAAGCTTTATGTGAGCTAGGTCTTATCCTCAGGCATCGGCTTTTGGTTTTTGCCTCAATAGTTATATCATCCGTTACTACCCTCAGTGATTAGTTGATAACCACTAGAGATATAGACTGGGGGTGAGGTCCTACTGAATAAAGTCATAATAATCTCATCAAAGTACATGACTAATCTTGTTGAATGGACCTTTAAGATGGAAGACCTATTAGGTTTTGATCGAAAGGTGCCGGCTATCGAAGGAGTTCTTGAGCTTTCTTCACTAGAAACGCCTGCATTATCTTCCTCTTTCCAAAGTTGAATCCTCGCCTTGTAGTTGCAATGCTCGCCGTCGAGAAGTCCGCGTTTGTAGCGGATTGTGCGGACAGCTTGAACATCTGCTTCTACCGATTCGCCAGTAAAAGCTAGCTGGAAGAGAAACATGTCCATTACATTCTTGAACCGGTAGTAGAGCGTTATCGGACATAATTCTGCCGAGCTAAGTGTTGATTTGCCCTTTGATCCAGACTGAATTGAGTATCCGCCAATACCAGCCTTTCGGATGAAGATCACCGGCAGGTTCTCGTGATATCCGTACTCAGGAACTAATTCGGCATCTTTGAGAACGACTGGTAAAGTTAGCCTTTACTCGGGGGCGAGGCTTTCGGGAATTACCGAAACGCTGATCTGTTGATCCCTCCCGCTGGGTCAAAACTCTCAAGTCACCCATTGCGTTCCGAAAAATTCTGACGATACATTCGTCCCATTTCCCTTCGGGACCGCACGAGTCGGAAGCCAATACATTCCTATAATAATGAGTGTAAGTGCCTCCACACCCAGTAGATATCAGGATGAAGTATCTTACATGGTTTTAAACTCATCTTTCATAAGCTCTGTTTCTCCAGGGCGAACACCATGCTCAACCGGCTCTGAAAATGAGCCGCTGGAATTCCTGGCAGCTGCATAGGGGTAAGTCGGGGACACAGGAGACAAATATCCATTTCTAGCAGGCATCCCACCCCCTTGAGATTGGCTGGCACCAAGAGCTCGGCCTCTATGTGCATCAAAATCAGCGGGACTCACATCTGCTGGGGAGAACGGGGCGGCCGAGGTATTCAATGGCGGTAAGGGTTTTGTTGAGTAATAACTTTGGTTCAATGATGAGGGCTTCCGAGGCACAGCGTGTTCCTTTTGCCGGGAGGGTTGCAGTGGTGGGACACCAAATTGCATAGAGTTTATTGGCGATGCGGGGGTCGGAGTGGTTGTAGCAGAGCTTCGTGATGCTGAAAAATTACCCAGAGTTGGAGAATCGAGCCTTCTTTCCTCGGGAAAGCCACTTTTGCTTGTGTCAGAGGCATTTTGAGAACTAGCATCTCGTTTGTTTTTTGCTATTCTCAAGCCGTCTACATAACTCATACTACCGCTTCCACTAGCTCCTATATCTGGGAGCGATGACGGGGGTGTTGCTTCTGGAACCTTTTTCCTCAGAATTTGTGTATTTGAGCGACCGAGTGATGGCCCCTTCGCACTTTGTAGGGTATCCTCACGCTCTGAGACGAGTTGAGATTCTTTAAGGTGCTGAGGGCTTTTCTCATATTGGGACCTCCGACTCCCAACGCCTAATGAGTGAAAGACATTTTCCAGCTCGTCATCTGGATAGCCCTCCGTCGAATAACTTTCATAAGTGCTGTATTCCGCTGGGTGGACTGCAACATTACTCATCTGTACACCTGGAACATTGGGGATGTTCTCGGTTGGTGGCTTTGGGGAGTGCTGTTTAGAGGTGTGTTTTTCTGAGATCGGCAACTCAATTTCTTCATCAGCGTCATCGATCAGTATTCGGAAGTCTCCGAGGTTATTGAGAGTATTCCAGTCTGGTAGCTCAGCTTTAGCCTCCAGAAGTCGCTTCATTGAAAAAGCAAGCTCCTAATATATTGTTAAAGCAAGCCCCGGATGATCGCAATACTCGGGTAGGACTCTTACAGTTGAGACTATTGTCAAGATTGCTTGTAACTCCCTTACAATCCGCTCTGAACGTGGGTCTTCCCGAATTTTGCTATATATCCAATAGGATTTGAGAAGATTAAGCCACCCTTCTGCAGTTGGTGTTCCAGATATTCCAGCATTCTTGATGTCTGAGCTCGACTTGTAGACCCAGTACATGCAACTCTTCAAAATTGTATCTAACTTGAAGTCATTGGTGAAGGTGCCTCCGTTTATGGCTGAATTTTCGTTGAATTTTATCACAATCGAGTCGTCCACAGTACCGCCGGCACTGGCTGTGAGTAAAGACAGCAGCTGCTCCAAGTACTGCTCCGTAGGGTCGGCGATTCCGAGCAAAGCATCAATGTGATCCCTATATATGGTTAATGGGGCTCCGAGCGGGTGATCTGCAGCCGATCAATTGCTCACCTCCGCAGCACGCGATAGGCGACCTCAAAAACCCAACAGTGATATTTGATATCCTCCAGCGCGTTCAGAAGCCCCCGATCACCTCCGTTAAATCTCATTTTCATGCCGAAGTTCGCCCACCATTTCTCCGTCTGCGCAGCATGTATCCGGCAGCTCCTCAGTAGATTTTCGGCATCGTCCAATGTGGCATTGACGCCCGTAACAGCGAGCTGCAATGTTTTGTGCGCGGCAATTTTATTGTCTATTCTCAGGACAGTTGAATGGGGATTGTTGTTTTCGTCGATAATCTGGCCAAGCAGAGCTCTCAACCTCTCGAGCTCTTTCCCGAGAGATAAGATCAGACAGGGTGCATGGATAACTCCATGTAGATATGTTCTCAGGATATCGCTTGTTCGTTCATGTGCTTGAACATGTTCTGTGAGTCCCGCGCCGAAACCTTCGAATACGAACGACATCGGTAATAGCAAACCTGTAGAGCTTTCTTCTGAGGGTCCTATGTCTGTCTGTCTTGCAAATAAGAAGCGAAAAAAAGAAGAAAACGGCGCGTGCGTTTGTAGGGTACTGTAGCGTACGGTATCAAGGTTAGGTCGTTCAATGTGGGGTTTGAACCGATGGAAGCCTCGCGAGTTGATGTGGAGGCGTCGATCTTAATGGGTAAGAAGGAGCGGAAAAACAAAAAATTAGCAAGATCGAGGGCTATCGCGGAAACATAATAGGTTGTGCTAGTGGAGAAATTTTGACATTCCAAGGCTCAAGGTACCTGTATCCATACCATATTATCCACCATGAGCGCTTCTGCAGGTATATCGTATTTGCTTTTCCGCTACCGTACCAAACAAGTTATGATACTAAGTTAAGTGGCTTTAAAAATTTATTTATTTTCTTTCCCCAGGCTTGGTCTCTAAAAGCCGCCTTATTGTCTCAGTGCTTTGAGAAAAAGATCAGGCTAAGTAACTCCTCAAGCATTATTATTAGCTAGAGGTTGTGGCAATCGCAGGGAAGGGTGCGGGTACGTCCTGAATGGTGGGTGGAACATGGATACCTACTGAAAGAGATTAAATCGAAAGGCATACAAGGCATCGCCTCAATTAACTTGTCTTGCCTCTCTCCCCTACACGTGTAAGAGCAAGGTGGAATACCCTAAAGGTTAGCCGGGATGTGCCGCTACCTGCAGGGCATTGACGATTGAGAGGCAAGCAGAATACGGTGCAACCAATGCCATACGGTACCGTATCTATATAGTACTGTCCTCCGATAAGTCAATGTATCTACCTATCATATAGTACAAGTACAAGAAGCAGGCAAAAAAGTGTATTAACATTGAGGCGTAAACAGGGGCGAGAGATCGGATGGTAAACAGGGGGGGTAAACAGAGATTTGGCCCAATAATAAAGAAGACTTTCCTGGCAAATACTAGCTGGTCTTGTGTTCTGATTTTTTTTTTTTTTTCCTCCAAACTTTTCGATTTTATACTGACTATGTTCTTGATGTTTCTTGCCTGTTACTTGCACTCCGATACCGGTAACTTGGATGGGAAAAAATCATCGTAAGATATAGCTTTGATGCAAAGAAGGTTGTGTAAAGCATTACGAATGTGGTATGGTACGAGCTGAATCTACTAAAAGTGGTAGTTGGCTAATAAATAGATACTAACTACCGGTACTCTACACTCCTCTTTTCACACACACTATGAGTACTGGTACCCGTACTGTACGAGCAGCCATATTGGTATACTGCACATTGGGTAAGACTCCTATCCCACGGCGGCAATAGATTGAAGATAAGCCCGAGTGAAAAGGGAGGGAATTGATACTGCTCCTTGGTAATAAGCGAAGGGATAGGAGCAAAATGAGACACAGAGCGCCTACCATGATCACACCACACCCCGTTGGGTAACCTCCTCGAGTACTGTTGTACAAAACTCTCATTCTAAGTTAGGCAGCTAAATATTTTTGAAATAACCAATTTTGCCAAACCATGCGCTCCAGTAATAATAGCCTCTCGGAGAAAAAAGAATCTCCCTATCTCTCACTTTCTCTCCCGACTTCTACTTGTACTGTACCCCGTTAATGATCCTTTTCGACCCGGTCATTCCTTTAGTTCTCATCTTAGATAGAATGGTTCCTCTGAATGTTCCAGCAGGATGGGTAAAAGAGTCTGAGTGCGGGACAGCCGTGACACCCACCCAATCACCTTTCTTGAAAACACTTCGCATTCTTGTGATACTAGTACTACCTTTAGAACAATTATCTTAACCCCCCCTTCTAACCACCCTAATCGTATAGCCAGGTCTTTTTTGGTTTCTAAAAGCACCCCCAGGTGCACATTCCCCCTCCCTTTTCTTCCCATCCCATGCCCCCACCAAATCGAAATCACAAACCTGCCAGAGGCGAGGCTGAGTATTTAAATCTGCCTCTGCTAGAAATATACGAGGAAAAAGAAAAGAAATTACTGTCCATCATCCGAGCGAATAGACGAAAGCAGACACACAACCGGGCATCAGACAGGGAGGTTAGGTAGGCCACATGCCTTTAACAAGAACTACAAAGACCTCGATAGACCTTGTCTCCTCTTTTGCACCTAATTTTTACAAAAAGCCCTATGAAGAATTAGAAGAGCCTCTCCACCCTTCTAACAATAATCGAGACCGTAACCACAACCACAACTCCATCACCAACAACCTCAACACAGGAGGAAAAACATCAGGAGGGGTAGCAGAAGGGGAAGGCGGCTCCAGACTGAGAAGCGCAAGCAAGAAAGAACAGAGAGAATCGCCTTTAGGAACAGTGTATCACAGAACAGGAATCGAGATGTCGCAAATATCCTCCGACCTATCGAGGATCCAATCCCCATCAAACTCCGCATTCCCAGCCTACTTTCGCCGAGAAAGGAATGCACATGTTGTTGAGAGTCTGCCAGAATTACCAAATAGCGATGGGTATCCCGATAAATATAGTCACATGCGGGAAAGTAGGCCAGATTCAGGAGGAGATGGGAGAGGGAAGGATGCCGTTTACTACGCTCCGATTCCCGAGAAACACAAGTTAGGGTATTTGTCTACGGCTGCACTAATCATAAACAAGATGATTGGTACTGGGATTTTCTCCAAGCCTTCCTCGATATTGAGGCAAACGGGGTCGAAAGGAGGGGCGCTGTTTCTTTGGGTGACCGGCGGGGTTATGACGCTTACTGGGTGAGGGATCTATGAGTGGCTGTTGAAGATTATGTCTTTCTAACATTAATGGTATTTTTTTAGATTATTTGTCTACTTAGAATTCGGTGTTGTTTTGCCATTCAATGGCGGTGAATTGGTCTATGTAGAACACGCCTCATCTCCCGATTGCGAACACAAGCTAATATGCAAAACAGCTAGACGAGGCATACACACGCCCAAGATACCTTGCGAGCTGCATATTCGCCGTCTTCTTCGTCCTGTTGGGAAACACCGCGGCAAATACAATTGCCTTCGCAAAGCACATGCTGGTAGCTTTCAACGACAAAGAGCCAGATCCTGACTACCGACTGCAAAGGTTTGTAGCATTAGTCTGCATCACATTCATATGTCTCATCCATCTATTCTCGCGCAAGATGGGAATCTTCATCAACAATGCATTGGCAGCATACAAGGTTGCCCTGCTCCTGTTTGTGGTGGCTTCAGGGTTCGCATGTCTGGGCGGAGCAGGGGGTGGTGATCATAAAGATGTTTCCTATGGGAAAGAGAACCTTGAGGATGCGTTTGAGGGAAGCTCTGGATCGCCGTATTCTTATGCGAGCGCTATGTTAGGTGTATTATATAGTTATCAAGGGTGGGAGAATGCGAATTATGTGGGTTCTAAAATGCGCTTAATGGGGGGAAGTATGCTGACCATGCATAGGTTCTAGCAGAGGTCAAGAGACCACGAGGGGATGAGTCTAGGACTTTCAAGCGTGGAGCTTTGGTGGCATTCACAGTAGTCACTCTACTCTATATTCTTGCGAACGTCGCCTATGTAAATTCGCCTATATGCTTAATTATTGGTAGAAATTGGCACTGACATCAGTATCTAGTTTGCTGCTAGCACCACAGATGAAATCACTAAAAGTGGAGTTACGGTCGCCGCCAGCTTCTTCACAAAGGTTTTTGGCGACGGAGCCTTCGTAAACAGGGGTCTCAAAGTCCTCATTGCTCTCTCTGCCTTTGGAAACGTCCTCGCAGTGACATACGCAAATGCTCGAGTCAAGCAGGAAATCGCCAAACAGCGAATTCTACCATTTTCTGCGTTCTGGGCAAGTACCAGTCCATACGGGACTCCCGTTGGCGCCCTCATCCTGCACTGGATATTCACCGTTATCGTCATTGTAGCGAGTAAGCTTCCATCTCCGGATTGAGATCTCTGTATTATCGAAGGATCACCAGCGCTAATGCAACGTTAAAGCACCTAATTACACATCCAATGATGAAGCTTACAACCTCGTTAGTGTCTTGTTCACATACGGACACACCTGGATCGGAAGTACGTTACGCCACCTTCCCATCCACTTCCGCTTTCATAACCCTAGATATATACCACAAGTTCCCGGTGAAACTAACCCAGACCATTTTTGTAATAGTCTTTGTATCGCTCGGTCTAATCACACTACCCTTCCACGAAAAATTCAAAGAATGGCGACCCAATATCGTAGGCATCAAGAAGTTATACGGATTAGTAGCCCTCTACATAACTCTCAATGTGTTCGTTATAGCCTTAATCTGGTGGCCCGCACCCACCGTCCATATCAGCTCCTACGTCGCGCCCGCAGTCGGGACCTCGGTCCTCGCTTTCGGTGTGCTATACTGGGTTGGCTTTGCAAAAATATTGCCGGCGTTAGGGTATCATATTGATTCCGAGCCTGATGAATTGGTTGATGGGAGTCGGGTTGTTACATATAAGGTATTAGAGTTCTTTGACAGGTTTATTTCTAAAAGAGGAATGTGAATTAAAAGCTGATGATTTCGATAGCGTTACAAGACTGGCCCGGCGGCAGCGTTTGCTGATTGGTGGGAGCGAAAATTTAAGAGGAGGCAGCAGCTGTGATTTATGTTATCCAAGTACATGGAGTAGATTTTCCGGTATTCTTTTTCCACCTTGCGGAGTTGATATATATAAGCTCTAAAGCTACACCGCTATTTTTTTTTCCCTCCCCTACGATACCTTAATTTCGTGACCCTCGCTGAGGGTTCGTTAATTGGCGCTGGTGAATGAAGGCCTTTCTGGGTTGGGTTGGATGGTTGGTCGATCTTGGCTGCTCGTGATTTTCTTTTCTATCTTTCGTCGAAATCTACCCTACCTGCTTGAGTAACTGCATCAATGTACGGCCGTACTACCGTTTCATTTGTTTAAATTCTGTACCAATCCTGTGCAACAGTTCCTTCCTTTTTATTTCACCAATGTTAGAGATACGAAACGTTTATTTTTCCTTTTACTTTTTCTCTTTCCCTTTCTCTCCTGGTCACATTACAGACTGTAAAGCACTTGGCTTGGACGTAGCTCCCTCATAACAGTGCTTATAAGTTACAGTAGCAAAAACAGGCAGAGCAGGAGGATCAATTTATATCAATGCAACAGATTCCCTGCTTTGCGGCCTGGGAGGGAGGGATTTTGTAACAGATAGTGCGTGACATTAGGCAGGTGGGACCGCCGAGGTAGGGTAAGGTACGAGATATATAGTTGAAACCTTGAGGTTTTTCTAGCTTTCAGTATGATATTCATGGTACTCGTATGCGCGGGGGTCTAAGGTACGGTAGTTCCGTTTTTTCTGTGTTGTGGGCATTCCATAGCTGGGGAGCAGGGGTTGAAGGGCCGTACCGGCAGTGATACGGAATGATTCATTACTGCCCCCAAGTATTACACCGTGCAAGCAACGATAATACTTTATTCTTGATTAGCATACAGTAGTGAGATAGGTTAACCCGATCATACTAGTGCTAGATATAGTCTCGAAAGATGCTGGGATGGAAAAACCAAGACGGTAGGATGGATTCTGGGTTCTGTGTTCACCTGGGCAAAAATTACATGGACGAAATGTTTAGTTGTAGTCTGCCTACCCTCCATGCGACATCACTCGCCCGCAATACATCAACTTATGCTCAGAACCCCAATAAAAGAAATTCGTTCTAGCGTTATAGCCATCATCATTTTCATCAATGACCTTCCACACGCACCGCCCAGTTTCACCCATCGAATTCTCTCCGACAAGAACCACTCTTTATCACGCAACACAACCCCCACTTAACAAGCTCCTCGCCCCTTCCTGTTTAAACCCTACCTAGACATCTTATAAACCCGTTCAATCTGCAGCTGGCTAGCTTCTGGCCCCGATTTCAATTTTCTGGATACCGTATCACATTTGGGCTGCGAACCAGGTCAAGGAATGTTGGTTGCATCAGCCTATGCACTAACGTTGCCAAGTGGAGCTTCTTCGTGGGGGGGAGAAAAGAAGTACCCGATATTCCATAGATAATACGGGGTAGGGAAGACATTCTTCCTTTCAAGAGCCGGCCAGGTTTATCATAGTTTGGAGTGGTTCAGTATAAAAACCTACCTATCGTACGTTCTTTATCGCAATTCACCCGGGCTCGCCCGATTTTATACTTTCCTAAACCGAAGCTTCCTTCATAACATTGTTCAAAAAAATAAGGGAATCTACCAGGTCCCTACAGCGTTTTTTTCGATTTCTACAGTGGTCTTTTCCCTAATTTTTACTTTTGATGGTATCCATAATTTCCGGGAGTTCGAAAGTCAAGAATGTCTTAGGAAGTCCCGTTAAAGTTGATAACCCCCCGTGATCGCACGTTCACCCGCTCGTTGCTTTGTTTGTATCGAGAAAAGTAGAGTTTTGGGGGGATACTATACTATACTTTTAATGACACAATATTGCGACTTGCGAATAACTTTATAAAAATTCGAGCTTGAAAGGAAAAAAAAAATCGCACAAAAAAAGGAATATATCAAACGGTTCCGTAACGCCAGCCCGTCGTTTTTCTCAGCAAAAAGAGGACTAGAGCGGTCTTGATAGCCCAGAAATTGCCCAAAGGGGGCCAGTATTTTCTTTCTAGCAGGTTTCGAGATACTCGAGACCCCCTTTATTATGTGATCTTTTTTTCTTCAAGCTCGAATTCTTATAAAGTTATTCGCAAGTCGCAGTAATAGACCACTCTGCCTGTGACAATTGGCTTTCCCGATCTAATACTGGATTTTATAGTTATTTATTAAGATATCCTAGCCAAATCACACATGAACTATATCATAGTAGCTTATCACGCTCTTTGAGTAGCTTATCACGCTCTTTGGCATGAGATGCTTGACTAAGTTAATCTCGACATTACAAACCCTCGACTACCGAACTACCAGCTAGGACCCTCTTTCAGCCGAAAGAAGGGTACGAACATACCGGTAAGTTATCATGAAAGTTGTGCTCATCTACCGAGCTCATTTTTTGCTGTGCCATTTTTGGATGAGAAACTCCCAGCTGCAAGATCAAGGGAGAATTTACTCTAGTTCACGGAGGGGGCCTATTATTAGAGTGTTTCTGAACTCCCAATTGGGTTGTTGAAAGGAAAATTTTAAGTTGGCCAAGACAGTGACACTACTCGAGTATTTCCTTAGGGGTACAAGGTCCGGCAAGAAGTTATAGAACAGTTATTTCAGGTTAACAAGCCAAATATATCCTTGTCTGTTCCGGTTAATGGGTTCATACACTTGTGTAATATAGCCAGGAGGGTTGGGCCGGACAGATTTTTCTTTCCTTCCTTTAGGACTAGAGTTTCTGAGATGCTTGAGAACACAGACCTATTTTTGCGTAGATATTACTAAAATATGGAAGCCCCTGGACCGTGCTGAACTTGAAAATTTCCTTTCAACAACCTATTTGGGACCCTAGAAACATTCTATTGGTGAGGATGAAAGAAGGGGAGATCCTAAAGGGGGTAACAATAAATGCCACGGAACGTTTTTGGAAGTCGCACAGACAATCCTCTATCGTGTTGTGCTCTGTTAAGAAATTCTTCGTATTCCCTTGTTACCAGAAATAATAGGGCAATGACATATACACCTCCTGCAGTCCTACCACCACCGACATTTACGAGAAGGTATCATATGTAGAACGTCCCACAACTAGAACACTCAAGCAGAACGCGGTAGATGTTCTATTCGCTCCTAACGTTATCCTTCTACTCGAGTACATTGCCAAACTGGAATTGCAGCGAAGTCTTTCAACTAGTCAAGCGTTCGTTGGTCGGAGATGAGGAAGAATTTAGCAAAACGTTAGACGAATCCAACACTGGAATTACATACTTCTTTTTTCTCCCCCTCTCTCTTTCACTCTGTGAACGTTAACACTGGATTCTCCCGAAACCTTCTTCCAAGGATGGGATGGGTGTGGGTCGGCCGACCGGCCCAAGTGTTACCACAAATTATGTGACAATTAAAGGCTTTTTTTATTCCCTCGATTTATCGACCTTCCACCTTGAGAGGGCAAAAAGATGCGTTTGTAGTCTGAACACGCTTGATTGCCTGTGGTAGATCCGAGATTTATCTCGGCTCTTTGGATCAGCAAATTTCGCAATAGCAATTCGCAACACAAATAAGACACTGATTTTCGAGTTCAACCCGATTCCAGTCGAGAACCCAGGGGTTTAAGTGCTTTCTTTTTTCCAAAGATACCATATGATGGAGTTTGAGCGTTGTTGGGGTTGTCCTGTGGAGCTGTGGAGGTCTAAGAGGATCAAGTGGCTAAAATAAAGTATTGTTAGTTATCAAAAATAACCGAACACCTCCTGGTAGCAACGGGAAGTACTTTCATCATATATCGGGCATCATGATAGAAGCTCCCCCCGTTACTACCTGGAAGTGTTCGGTTATTTTTGATAACTAACGATACCTGGGCAAAAGTCTTGGTGAAATGAGCTTTTCACACCAAAAACACGCAACTTCAGCTGCTCACAGTTTAGGAACTACATTGTATTTTTCCAACCTGACTTCTGGCATCTGTTTACTTTAGCTTTCCACTACTCCTACACAAGTTTGAGTCAACCTGGAGAAAAATCTGGAAAAGTTATGCACTCTCAAAGTTGTTGATGTGCCAAAAAGTGTCATTTTACATACAAAATTGCCATTGCAATTGGCAATGCCATCCTTGAAGACTGATAACTCAACCCCATAAAGGAAATTAACTTCACAAGTGGTACCTAGTGAAAGCTACAATGAATGTGACAATAATTTAGTAGATTGTGTGCCTTTTTTTTTTTTGAAGTAATTCCAGGTGTGGGGATGATCAAAAATGGCAATTTTTGGTGAAAAAAGGCCATTTCACCAGGACTTTTGCCTAGGTACTGTACTACGGACTACCGGCTTCTACCCGTACCTTCTTGATAGAGTATGTAAAGTCCGCTAATTATCTGGAATTTTTATAAATTGTTTGAGGAAAAAGAAGGTTGACAAACTCAATTCCGAACATGATGTGGTGGGGCTGGGTGCGCACAGTGATATCGTGACAGGCCGTTAGTTGCTATTTTAAATTTGCCATGTGATTCTAAGACATTTCGTGATTCTCAAAGACTGCGAAAACCCCCCAATGTGGACTTGTTGAGAGTGTTGCCCATATGGTACTCCTTAAAACCCCTAAATTAATTTTCTTCGATTTACCCCAAAGAACCCCCTAGTTTGCAATACGAGCAATTGGATTGCTCTTTCTTCCCTAGCTCAGATACCGTAATTCATCCTAAAAGCTGAGCGTCATTGTATGTTCCGAAGTAAGTTTTTCTACTCCTGGGCCGAAATCGGGCATCTCGCCGTTGCGTGAGTTCGTATTGAATTATGGGACGGGTAAACTGGACACGATGATCACATTTTATCACTCGTAAGGTATTTCATTCAATGTAGCGAAGATGCTGGGTCGAGCTACTGTATCCGCGTATCTAACTCCCATACGTTGGCTAATCCATTGCGACTTGCGAATAACTTTATAAAAATCCAAGCTTGAGGGGAGAGGGTCGCACAAAAAAGGAGTATATCAAACGGTTCCGTAATGCCAACCTGTCGTCTTTCTCAGCAAAAAGAGATTTGGAGTGGTCTTGATAGTCCAGAAATTATCCAAAGGGGCCTCGTATTTTCTTCCTGACAGGTTTCGAGATACTCGAGACCTCCTTTATTGTGCTATTTTTTTCAAGCTCGATTTTTATAAAGTTATTCGCAAGTCGCAATATATTCCAGTTCACATTCGTAACTATGTACGATAGGGACCTCCCCGCGAGAAAAGATGGCTTTCTTCCTTCTTATCAGAGCAGACCGGAGATCTGCTTAACCATGCACGCGAATGTACTGTACACAGGTTTCCTTATAATATCGGCACCAGTGCCGGCGGGAAAAGCTACAGTCAATAGTCAGCAAACGGTTTGGTCCATAAATCTCAAAGTAAGGCTTCCAAGAGGGCAACCTCTCTATAAAGTGCGGAAAACTTGATGGTATAAAAATAAGACACCAGTAGAACGTTATACGCATAATCTTGCTTTTAGTAATATCTTCTAAACCACATCTACCAGCCAAGATATCCGGTCCAATGCCTCAATATTCACCGAAATTATGATATCCCGGAAAAAGTATTTGAGTTATTGAAGATATATATAAAAAGTTCAACATAATCGCCAGAGGAGCAGAAGATGTTAAGCTTAAATAAAAGCATTTTATGTTTCCAAGAAATAGATCAATACATGATTGACTTAATGGAACTATAAAACATGCACACCGTACAGATTAGGGCGGGAGACAATTGAAAAGGGAGGACAAGAGGCACTAGATCACCCGGGTTCTTTCTTAACGCACAGTGGGTTAGGCTGTGGTATGATAATATGGTAACTAGGCTGGCCTTGCTACATATGCAGATTGTTCATCCCATTGTCTTAAAAGTTGGTAATGTTTCTATTTTTACCCGGTTACAACTTAAACTATCTCTGAGCTCTTTAGATTATTTGTTGTAAAATTTAGTTAAGGTTGCGTCCGATGCGCTCCGATCTCAAGTGCCTCTCCGGAAACTCCCTATATGAATATCTAGGCTCATAGCTACTGCGATGAGATGCATTCAGCCCCGGGGCTGAAAAGCGTTTAAGCGGGGTTTCCAGTTGTAATCCATATCTTTTATCTTACCTAACAAAAAAGCCGGGCCTAATAAAAAAGACTATTGCGTGTGTAACGGCAAACAAACTCATAAACCGGGTCAAAATTTGACATTCAAAAACCCTTTTTCGACCCCGGGGTGAATGCAGCCAACTTATCAAGTTTTTAAGTTCATCCTCAGAAAACGACATCTTGATTTTTCCAAATTAAAAAGCGAGATCTAGCCGCGGTGCCAAGGGTTTCGAAATCATGTCTTTGAGATTTTGCTGGGAATTTGTTGAAAAAGACGGCCTAGTAGTATGAAGGAGGGCTACCTTCTGCAAGAAAAGGGTTTCTCTTACAGAACAAATATGATATCAGATAGTCAAACATGATATTTCACGTCATAATTTGCGCTTTCAATCACAAAATATCACCCTTGTCGTGCCCAATGAGGAGCATTATAGAATAGAAACTTGGTATACAAAGGCAAATATCGAGATAGGCCCTTGGTCATAGTTAATCGCCACAATTCAATATATTTTGAACGTGATCCTAGGGGTTGAGATGTTGATAGGCTCATTCTTCACCCAGAGAAAATGGGAGCAAAACATAGAGGACCAAGTGAGAAGAAGGGTGATTCAGAGGTCTAATACTACAAGGTGATATACTTCCTACATAACTGAGGAATAGTGACTATCGCTAAAAGTTTTTTTCGGGAGGAACAGTCGGTGTAAGCCTAGGAGTAAATTTAAACTATCTGAGATCTGCAAGTAGTCCAAGAAGGAAAACAAAGTCTAACTTAAACCACAAGACAGCAAATCAAACAAACATCCACACTCCTTGTATAAAAACTGGTAGGATAAAGTGCCTTTGGTTGATTCATACTAGGAAGGGTTAAGACATATAAAAGAACCCTTATAGAAATAATCGATTAATCTCGCCATTGAATGATTCCAGAACTATCATACCAAATCCAATAATGAACAGCAAGGAACCGCCACCCACCTTCAGTGTTTAAGATAAACGAAGTTCTTCCAACTTTCAAGGCTTAATATTTCTTCTCTACAACTGACTATCAATGTTCGAGTTCTATTGGCAGGGGTTCCAGTGCACACGACAGTCGCCCTAAAACATGCTTGATCACTCGCACGGCGCGACCGGTGAATGCGCAACTTCAAGGACCCCCAGCCCACCCCTCTTCACGGTACGAACATAACTAGCATTCCCCCCCTCGAGACCTCGAGGGAACATTGGCGGAATAGTATACTAATGGAGAGTCTTCCCAATAACAGGAGCTGGAAACTGGGAAAAGAAAATGTTCTCTCCAAACTTAATAATGTTTCAAATGCTTGCCTGACCTGTTGTATTAAACAAACTATGTGATTCAATTGTAGACTGATTTAGAACCAAGCCATTTGACATATTTATACATTAAGTACTAAATCAATTGCATGTCCAAAAAATACACTTGTTGTATTGACCTGAATAGTACCATAATTTAGTTCTATATATAAGAGAAAAGGTTTCAAGTATTGTACATATAGTATAGTGCTAGGAGTATAGCTAAAACAAATAGTTCTAACCCGTCTCAAAACAAATATTTTCACAGTTAATACTTGAAATAGGTTAGAATAAGTCTTTAACTATAATATATAATTAAAACCTGCAGACATACACTCTGTATTGAAAAATGAAATGTACCAAATTGAATAGAAATCAAGAACACAAAGTAAGAACTCACAAAAGAACTTCAGGATAAACAACATTAGAAGTAATCTTTGGTAAACCTTCGGGAATCAAAACAGTCAATCCATTGACTGATGTTACACGTGATAGAGCAACATAAAGTTGCCCATGAGTAAATGCCCCAGTTCGTAAATCAACTCCAACATGTTGTAAGGACTGTCCCTGTGACTTATTAACAGTCATTGCGAAGCAAAGCCTAATTGGAAATTGCTTTCGTGATAAGATAAAGGGAAGATCTTCCTCAGTTGTTGTTAACTTAATGCGAGGCAGTAGTCGAATTTGTTGATCCCAATCACCTCCCAGAATAGCAACCTTGAGGCAATTGCGACCCAGTTCTATAATACGAAGGCGGGTACCATTACATAATCCCTCCTTGGGACTAATGTTTCGAAGGAGGATAATAGGAGCTCCAACCTTGAGTCGCAATACTGCTGGAGGAAGTGAAGGAAGATCAATACTTTGAAGATACTCAGCTGGATATGGCTCTGCTTCTACTGCTTGGTCATTGATATCTACTGAATTCATGCTCACAAATTCATGAATTTCTCCAGGCATATCTTCGATCAGTTTCTCATTAAACTCCTTGACTGTTTCATTCCGATATGAGAGGATGGATCGACCTTTAAAAGTGTGGCAATTATTGGTTGCATTTTGCAGGAGTTCTGGTGGGTAAACAGTGGAGCAAAGTTTATCAACTGAATCCACATGACGTATAAAAGCAGGCAACAGTAATTGACCATAATATGTTGCATCGTGTGTCATTGAATTCAAGAATCTCAAAAAGTTGCAATTCTGATCACCTTGAACCACCCGCATGTTTTGAGTGAGAGTAAGAATATTCAATTGAGGCCATATAGCGGTATGTTGAATGCAAGCCTGAATTGTAGCATGTTTGGAGCCCCTCCTGACAACAGGTAAAATTTGTGCAAAATCACCACCCAGAATTACGGGAATGCCACCAAAAATCTGTCCCTCGCTTGCATCACATATATCGTTGAATGTTCGATTGACAGCCTCAAAACATGCCCGATGTTGCATGGGAACTTCATCCCAAATAATAAGTGATGTATGACATATAAGCTCTGCAAGAATTGAATTTTTCGTAATGTTGCAGTTGCTATTACGATCATTGCTTAAAGGAATCTTAAACCGAGAATGTGCAGTTCTTCCACCAGGTAAAAGTTGAGCAGCTATTCCTGAAGATGCTACACAAAGTACAATTTTCCCCTGGGACCTCAAAAAGCTTGAGATGCACTTGTACAAGAATGTTTTCACTGTACCTGCTAGCCCTTGGAGAAAGAAGCTTGGTGAAGTACCATTGTATACTTGATTAGTCACAGCCTGAAGTATTGTTGTAAAACATATTGCCTGCTGCTCATTCAGACTACCATGGAGTTCATAGTATGTGAGTGTCTCCACTTCCAAATCATATCCCAACTCTTCCGCTATCAAAATATTCTGGCCTCCTCCATGTCTCAGATTCCACTCCAGTAAAGGTAAGGGTAAGTTGAAATCTTCAAGGTTTTTGTTGTACTCTCGTAATAGCTGTTGTATCAAAAATATTCCATAATCAAGGTGGACATCTGGCATCCCGTCAACTATATTTGGAGGCACAGGTATATGGCCTAAGGATAGTTGATGTGGCAAGTCATCACAGAAAGCAATCTTAAATTGTTCCCAGATCTCATGAGGATTCACGATCATGCTATGCTGCAGAGCTGTCACAAATAATTGTCGCAAAGCATAACCACTGGCGAAAAGACTTCCTTCATTAAAGGTCATAACCCATTCTCCATCATTTTCCAATAAACCAAGTACCACACAGGCAGCCTTAAATGTATCATGGACAGTACCATGGACTGTTCGAAAATGCTGAAAACTT
>ML120434.1:256247-275914 GCA_003788595.2 Choiromyces venosus 120613-1
TGCCGTGAATGTAATAAAAAGGGAGGGACGACCCATGTGCCGCACGATAGCCATACTGTCTTGAAAGATTTGCTGCATGAAGCGGTCTCCACCGAGATAGCTAGATGGTAGTACAACCTTCTTTCCGATTGTGGATATATTAACATCAACATCATCCCGTTGAAGAATATCTATTAGGCCATTATAAAGGTCTGCTCTCAGATTTGCCTGATGGTCTCTAATCCAGATTAATTTATTTTGATCTATTACTGCCCATAGATCTACCACAACCTGCTGGAAGAGCCTTTGGCATCGAAAGATTGTATCAGGCTCATTTTCCTGTACATGAAGGCGGAAACGATAATAACTGCGTTGGCTGACTCTGAGTCTCTGGCGTTGGCCGCCTGGATTATTGAGTTCTATTCCCCAATGCCAGCCTGTCTCTCCTTTGGGAAACATCATCACATAATGCAGGGGAATATATGCAGCATGATTTTGGTTTATCCTACTAAACCTATGATGCATGACTTCCCCTTGCCCATTTATGTATCTCTTTGCAAGTACAATATCTCGGAAACCCTTTTCACCATACTCCTCTGGTACCACAATCGCAACTTCATTGGTAGTTGGCATGTTTGCTCGTCGTGGATCGGCACCACCATTAACAACTAACTCCAATCGTGGATTAAGCAGAATAGTATAGATTGGCTCCCCCTCAACTGCTTCCTGCTCTGTCAAACGTTCCGCCGCTGTCCGATAGAGTCTAATATAGGGTGAGCATTGATAAAGCATATCAGTTAACTCCCTGACCACTTCCGGTGCAAGGTTATGAAACCGACCAGATCTGAGTTCAGCTGAATACTCAGGATCGTATAGATACATTTGAGAATAGCAAGCATCTTGTGGTGCTTGTGGCCTCAATGGTCCCTGGAGATGGTAAAGCTCTGCGTGTACTTGAAATGTTTGTACACCAGCACCAGTGACCTCATCCCTATTATCCATATTATGTGATACCGAGGTAAACGCAAAAGCAGAATTCCATTGCCTCAGATGTTTTCGAAACTCTTTTGCCACCGATTCTTGGCCATTAATCAATGACTTGAGTGGTTCCGGAAGTTCCTCAAGTAGAGGAAGTATAAGATCCCCATGTTTACAGCAACTCTCAAACTTTGGATTCCGCTTTCCCCGATGAACAATTCTTTCAGAGATCCAATGAAGTGCTCCACAATCTGGGCAAACAATATCCATATGTCCACAGTTTAGTGGCTTCCATTGTGAGGAATTATTAATATATGCCAATGGATAATCAACCTGTGGAGGTTGGATAGGGATAACTGGTATATCAATTTGGTTGGAGTTCACCACTGAAGGACCTGGTTGTTGATTTCGGCGTTGGTTTGTGCGTGCTTCTGCTCTTCGATTGCATTCACGTTCCTAGTATATTTTGTCAGCTTCAGCTATCCTTATGTAACACTTTATGATCTTTATTTATATAATAACCAATTATAGATATTTTATAACCACAATCTTAGGTGAAACATACCAGACAACCTCTACACCCCTTTCTCAAAACACCATGATGATCTTGGTCAAATTCTAACTCCTCTTTCTCTCTTCGACATTGGTAACATACTTGTGAAACCATTCTCTTTATGATTTCACCTAACTGTTATCCAGTTTGTCTGTCACCCTCAAACTTGCAATTCGTGAATTTAGCGTCCTAGTCAATTCTTGTATTTTCTCTCCGTAATTAGTATAGGATCTCCATGAAGGTGTTTTTCTTCTTCATCCTATTATATCTATTAATGTTTAAGGAATAGATACTCACACAATACTCTTTGGAAATAACGTAAAGAAATGCAAGCTATTTCTTTTACAAGCTTTCCAATAAGTCGGCCTATCTTGAGACTTTCACCAGCAACTCCGTGGTCCTCTTCTTGAAATTTTGTTGCTTCTTCTTTTGTCTTGGTTGTACTGTATGTGTAGTTCCGTCGAATGAAAATTTTAACAAATTATTTTTTCCCCCTTTTATTTGTTCCCTCGTAAATTCAACTAACTAAACCTAATACTATGCAGTCATATTCCGAAGTAACCCTCTCCTTTATACTTCCACTATCAAACTCTACTGCTTTATTTCATTTGCCCTATGATAAATTATTACGTCTTTATTTATTTTGTCTCCTCTATTCTTTTACTTATATCTCCACCTCCCTTAATATGTTATTTTTTGGAGATCCTGGTGGAAGTTATTTTAAGATGTAAAAATCAATAGTTTCCACCCCACTATCTCTCTTTTTATATATGCTCTAATTATTTGTACTTTGTCAGGATATTGTATTAGATATGTGATTAATAAAGAGTAAAAATGACCACTAAAGAAAAAGAAATGAACTGAGGATGGATAGAAAGGGATGTTAAAAAAAAGATTTGCTTATTACACCCTTTGATCAAGATAAGATTTGAATTCTTGTTATCAGATGTTGTTATCAGATGATCTGATCGGACTTTTCAAATTTTCGTTGTACAGTACATAAGTAGATTATCAGAGGGAGCACCCAACGAGATAAATAATCCCACTGTTCCCTACCACCTAGAACAATCTCTCACAGTAACCACCTTCAAATACACCCACAAACACCAAGCATCAAAGTCAAAATCACCTTTGACTCACAAAGCATCTCAAAAAAAAAACGCCACCGCTCTATGACCACCCCAATATCTAACCCACCCACATCTCTTCAATTAACTGAGCCCGAGACCCCTTGCCCTCCTGAAAACTGTCCTGCAACTCCCACCACTCTGCGCACTAAGAGTATCATTCGTCCTTCTACAGCTCAAGCTCATTACCGCCGCCGTACCTTCAGCCCCGTTAGTCGAACTCCCAGAACCAAAAGATCTGTCTCAACTACCTTCCGTTTTCGCCACAAACTTCGCTCTTCACTAATTGGCAATGAAACCCTCCACCTTTTAGGACTCCCATCCCTAGCCCTGAGAAAACACCCCCGGAAATTAGTCTTTCTACTCCTACAACAGAGCTTAGCTTCTCCGGGTTAGATATATTTTCTACAACTACTGATAGACAAAAGCTGGGAAATACTGTTAGGTACAAAAGTGCTGTGCGAACCCTAGATAACCTTTGGGTGCTACATGCCTGGGCTTGCAACGCGGACCTGTCTGCTATTGATCTTTGTGTGCATCGGGATGCGGATACTTTGAAGGGAGAAGTGCAGGATCTTTTGGACAGTGGGTATGAAAAGTACCTTCCAACGACAAACAATGGCAATGGAAGGGGTAAGGTCTGCTCGGCTTATGTGGATAACAAGGGCTTGACTAAGGCTTGTAGGAAATGGTTTAGGTTGTGGAAACGGGTTGAAAAGCGTATTAGGCCTTTGAAGGAAGAGAAAATGGAGGGGAAAGATGGCTAGTATGATACACGTTTTCGGTCATGGGTTTTGCTGATAGGAATCACTAAAACACAAGATCAACTAACTTTACTAAACTAACCTACGAGTTTTCTTTTCCAGTTGATTTCTTTTTGTTTCAGTTCAACTATTGATTCTAGGGATTTTTTGGTGTGCCGTCTTTAGATTGCATGGGATTGAAGTTGTTTTATTCAGCATAAGATTCCCCAGCCCTTAAAAATAAAAGATTTTTTTTTCCACCCTGGGTTTTTGGTTCTCCAATTTTCGTCTGAGCTTGAGAATAGCTCACTTCTTCCCTGAATAGTACTGTGATATCACACAGATACTCGAAGCCTTGAACAGTGCTTGCTGACTAGTTTGGATAAATGAACAAAGTTATTACAAAGTATAATCGTCTAGATGAAGTAATGTTCCTTGCTTCTTGGAGGCGGACTACTACACCGGCAACAGCGCCGAGGTGGGCAGAACACGAGAAAGCAAGGGAGAACAGGAAGTTCTTGCAGAAATGCTCAGGTTGCTGGAAAACTTCTAAACGACCAAACAGCTTACAGAGGAAAAAGGTAAGATCCTCGGGATATCGAGTGAGGAGGGGGGGTGGGCTTCCTCGTAGAAGTTGGACACTACAGTGAGAACAACATTGATACAGATACTCAATAAACGCTATTACCAACTGCGAGAAAGTAATTGCTTAGGAGTCTTTGTCGTATGATAGCCTTGATATCACCCTAGTATAACTTATAATTAAATTTCCAATTCTAAAAAAAGAAAATCACATTCAAAATTCATAGAAAAGAAGTAATTAGCGACCAGTTCTAATGGTCTAACGGCTAAAAGAGCTGGTCACTATTAATATGAGCAGGGAAGGCTTGGAGTTCGATTCCTGGCCTTGGTGGAGTAGTTGGGCAATACAAATGCCCCGCGAACCACTTTTTTTCCCGTTTAGGGGTCAAGGGGGGTTAAAGCCCTATCAGAATTTTGCAATCTTGACGCCCGTCAGCTGCCCACCCATCCCTTTCTAAGCTAGGGGGTTAAACGTAGTGATATTAAGGATGTGTTTTGTCCTTAGTTTTATGAAATCCAAGGGCTATAGGGAGAAACATTCCCCGCGAGGAGGTGGTTTACAGTTTTTCACTAACGCCATGCTTTCTCTATGCCATCTATACCCCATGGAATATCGTGGCCGCCTTCTACTTTCAATGCGGGCAAGCCACCCTTAGCCCATCAAACAAACCACCTCAATAAGATCATCAACAAACCCTAACCCATCCGAGTGACCCAATATGAGCCCCGCCCCGAACTAAACAACAAAAGATTTGTCAAACAGCGTGTTCGGCCATAGAACGATGAAAATTTCGCATCCCGTCCGCTCTGCGGTAAACAAGTATCGTATCGTCTGGTTAGTACTACAGTGGGTGACCATATGGGAATCCCAGGTGCTGAACTCTTTTGTCCTTTTTTTTTTTTACTTTTTACTTTTTTCACCCTTGAAACCTGTTTAAGTGGGTACTTATACAATCTTTAGATATCTTAGAGAAATCTTATCATACAGGATGGGGTGCGAGAAGAAGAAGGTTAGAGAGTATCAGGGTAAGTGAAAGCGGGAGAGTGAAAAGCTGGGGTGCTGGGAGTGGATTTGAAAGTGCGTGTCGTGCTAATTACCAAGAAAATCGCGGCAGTGATAGTGTCATTTTTTTTGTTTGTTAGTTTCATCAGGTCTAAGGTAGCTACACTCGAAGCAAATTTTAACACATCCTGTGCATGATGCTGCTGTGCAAACCCAGGTAAAATTTTCTACAACATGAGTGGAGAGAATTTGGAATGGCTATGACCTAAACTTAATAAATTTACTTTCAGATTGCCTCTCATCCTATCAACTTTATTTGAGCGTATACCCGATGAGCATGGTAGACACACTATCACTGAACTCTCACATCTCGCCCGCCCTATGTAAATACAGAAAACAAAACTCGTACGGGATATCAGAATCTAAATCAATCCTTAACTGAAGCTGAGAAAAAAAAGGAAGGAAGGATACATCTCTCTCAATGTCTACCAATGCCTAGGCACATGCATGACCAAATTCATGTTGAAATACGAGACAGAACTCTAGCTTTACACGTGCACGTGTGGCTTTTGTAATGATTGGTGGTATTTTTCCAGCTGACGCATTTGTACAAAAAACATGGTAATATCTCGATTCACCGTTTAATCGGTTGGAACTTTGTCAGCTGTTGCGATCACGAGTGACCGGCAATGATATCTAACCCGAAGTATACCACAACTTGGTCGTGTTGACTCCACTCAACCTTAATGCCTCTACGATAGTCTAGCTAAGACCCTACGAATTTAGCATATTCGAGCACTATATAGAAAAATCTCAACTCTGGTGCGCCACAAAACTCCATGTTTTAGCCCTCGTATGTATACTTAGATTTTCCACGGAAATATGCTTCGCACTCTTTTTGGTTTCTCCTAGTTCGGTTTTCTTGACTATAGATTCTACGCCTCATTACTTTTGAATACCCCATTAATGTTACTGAACTGTGGCCACTTCACCTATAAACTTCTCGCCATGTTTTTCAGGATGTCACTACCGGTGAACGTACTTTTATAAGCTTGATACCGAACCCCCGCCCAACACAAATCTGCAACGGTAAGTTACATCAGCAGAGTACCGATTCAGTCTTGTACGATTAGTTCGAGTTGTTGTACAAGTACCAGTATCATACAATCATAGTAATCGAAGAGTACAATACAAGCACTTGTACTGGCAATTTCCTATTCAAGTTTAACACATACGGTATTACCGGGTTGAGTCTCACCTCAACCCTCAACGCCAAAAGTTATCCATCTAACTATTCTATACCACCCACCAGCAGATCTTCCCACTATACTACTACAGGATAAGAAGACCAGAAACCTTGCGCTCAAGACTTTAACATCAGCAGCACAAAATCTAGCTCGACTTCGCGAAACAACAACCATCCGAACACCTACCTGCGGCACAGAGAAAGTTTACCTCATTAGGTCACCCCACGCGCCGGCAGCACAACACAGTATGTACAACACCGTTACAGCATTTTACAGAACGAGGGCGAGCAGTCATCACCGGTGTAAACACATGCTATGTCCCACAGCTCTACAACGACTTTACCGCTTCACAAAGTATCACGATGCGGCGAGCAGCGCTAACCCCAGTCGATATAAAGCCCTTTCCAAATTCCCACTTTGTAGATTTTCCCCGAACAGACAAAATATCCAAATCCAAACAAAAACAAAAAACTTCAAACATCTCCTGCTTTTTTTTAAAAAAATTTCTCCCTTTAACAGGAACAAACACGCAAAACACAATTATTTTTTCGAAATGTCTCCTCCAGCCTTCACCGCTACCTCCACCCTCATCCAAGAGTCCCAGGCCGCGCCTGTAGTCCTCGCCACCGAAGACGTTCAGAAAGTCCCTACTATGCGCCTCCTCGCCGGAGGCGGAGAGCTCCAGGGGAAGGATAAGGATATGTATGTCAATGGTGGGGATGTAGCCGCTATTAAGGGGCCTTGTGTTATTTTCTAGACCTTTCTTTTCTTTCTTTTCTTAGGACTGGGGTTACCTGTGCTGGGTATTGAGGTCTCCTTCTGGATTAGCTTGTGGAATATTTAGTCCTTTCATTCTGGTTTCTTTTCTTCTTCTATTCGTTCTTTTGATGGATTATTCTGACGGGGGTTTTTAACTTGTCGCTCATTTTTTTTTGTATTATGGAAATTGGACACGTCTTTTTTTCTTTTTCTTTTTTTTTTTTTTTTGAAGCTTGGGGCCATTGAGGACCACTCCGGATATCGGGAAGTTCTTGTCTGCTGGGTGAAGTTCTATGTGCGAAGTGTGAAATCACTTCTGTTAACAAGTTTAATGGGTATGATATCTTGTTCGGCTTGTAGCGGTTTTCCACAATGTTATACCTACGGATTAAGAATGGAACAAAATATACCACCAGTAGTATCTAGACTCTTCCTGAACAAATAATACAAGGCGTCCGGATGCTTCCTTGGTTTGTGGGAACTTTTGCAGCTAATTTTGCCAGATCACTCTCAAAGACCTGCGCACAATCCTATCACATCACCGATTAGGGTCACCCACTTGTGGATATGATTGCTCATGGGGCGAGATGGTTAAAGAGTTTGTTGTTGGTTGAGATATCGCTATCATAAAGCAGAAATACAGGGTCTGGCATGTATCTCTTTCACTCTCAGGCTAGCTAAATTACCAAGCAGGGCCCGAGATCGAGGGCAAACATATATACACTGTTTATTGCTCTATATTCCTCACGCATGACTTGTCTATAGAAAGGAGCTTGTGTCTTACTGTACGCCCAATAGAAGAGAAATCCTGCGAGCCCTAGCTTTATTTTCTGTGCAATGTTCAGCTACTTTAGTATTGAAACCGATAATGCACTTGGCGACAGCCATTCTGTCTCAACCACCTATTTCCATCCCAACCCCACCTCACAACGGCCTATTCAGCAAGTGCAATTTCCTTGTCAATTGCAGCGGCGCATTAGGCCTGGTCATCCTCTCCGGATGCTCCAACTCGAAAAACACATATAACCTTTTCCATCCACTCGACCTAACAAACTCGACTCCCCAAAGTTCCAGATTAAACACGGAATACCCCCTCATTGGGTCCATCAGAAATTCTTCCAAGTCCCGCCAGTCTATTTTCACATCCTTAAGCCTCAATTCCCTCATCTGACGAAACCTTGTCGGTTCAAGTACTCCCCCGATATCAGGGGCAAGATCATAGGTCAGTGGATTCCCCGTCCCACCAGTGACAGTCAAGGCAGCAAGCGTGAGATTGAATCCGGCGATGAAGCTGTGGATTCCCTTCATCATGACAATTTGTCTTTCCGTACTCCCGGCAATGGCGGCTGGTGGTAGCGTCAAACTTAGATTTCGCACATTCGACCAGGCACCTTCTCTACCTAGAAGTGGATTCCCTCCATCACCGTAGCCGGGGAAAGAGCGTAGGTGCCAGAGCGCGAGTGGTGTAGGGAGTTGCAAGTCGAGAGTTTTTAGGACTAGGAATCTACTCAGTACGTGTCGCGATTCCTCAAACTGACAGCGCAAGTAGACCAGTGCTTCGTCAAGTAGTGTTCTCCCCCAGAGATACACTTGACTTGGATTAGACCTTATCGAGAGCGCCTGAAGTCTGGGCAGTCGGTCGAAAACTTTCTTGAAAAAGCCCTCCTCATTAAACTCCAGATTCAAGTCTTCGAATAGTCCAGGTATGACAGGCATGTCCGGGTCTACAAGCCTGTAGATCCCTCGGGGGCCGAAGTGTCCTTGCGCGGGGAGGGGGTTCAGACTATTCTGTCTCAACGGATCTCCTGGGTGAAGAGGTCCGAATTTTATCGGGCCGACGTTGTGGAATGTAATGACGAGGCGGTGAGCGTAGTGTCCTATTCTCCCGAGGGCATCAATATACCCTGAGCGATTGAGAGGTGTCCGGGCTCGTAGGTCCAAGTGGAAACGGATCTCGTTGAATATCCGAGGTTTTTCTGCTATAACGAAGTTATTTATTCGGCGACTGACTCTGCTGAGGGAACGGAGGGATTTTGAGTCTAGAAAAGAGATAATTTTTCGACGGATTCGACGGGGAGATTTAGTGTTTCTGCTATCTATATGTGGGGTTTGTGAGGCCATTATATCCTCCAAGGTCGCAGAAGGTTTTACCATTGCTGAAGAATAGGTATGATTGACGTTTTTCTTCTTTTCTTTTCCCTCTTTTTACAACTTTGTGAGTGTTAGGGGGGAGGGTCTGAGGAGAGGGTCTGAGGGGGAGGGGGGAGGAGGATGGCAGCGGAAAAGGTGTGATAATTGCGCAGAACTTACCGTAGTAAGTAAATTCGTAAAAAGGACTCCTTTCAACAACCTTACAGCGTTGAACACACAGTTAGACTATGGTTTGAGAGTTTTGGCAAGTGGGTAATTTATGATTGATTGGTCAGTCAGAAAATGATTGGGTATAGGGTAAAAAAAGAGGTTGCTACGCAAATCCAAGTCACCTGATCAGGTCAGGGGGAGAAATGATTGACACTCTCATAGTGCTCTCTAGCCTCATACAATTATCGTATTTGAACAGTGATATACTAGTATTTGTCGAACAAAAGCCACACACTGGTGTTCAAACCTCAAGTGCTCATAAAAATTTATTCTTCTTTTAATCATGTAGGCATATCACTCTTGCAAGCAGCGCCATGTGCTGAGCACAAAATTAATGCGTGGTGTTTAAAATATTATTCACACAATGTCATTTAATTAACAAAACAGGGAAAGTATCTGCAATTTTGAATACGTGAAGTGTGATCGAGCACCAAATTATTTTTAGCCAATGCCCACTATTTTCTTTAGTCTTAGTCTATGATTGTTTCACTGAAGAACTCACGCGGCGTTTAACGTCGATAATATGTTGATTCTAATAAATCATAGCTTATCTGCTATCTACATAAGGTCCTAATATTATCCACTAACTTTCTCCACCCCCTGCCTTCTCTTCCCGTAACTGTTTTATTCTCAGAAACACCCTATAGAATATTTGCAACCATTTCTTATGGTTTTCAGATAACTCCTTCCCGGGGGCATGGAATGAGCGAGATGTGATCTCCTTCAGCCTACTCCGCAGGATTTTGAAGGCAATCAAGCTTTTCCAGTCCGAAAAGGCAAATCTTACACGATTTCCATCGAGTATCATTGCACCTGCATGCATCTAATGCCAGAGTCAGATCATTCGCTTTTTCATTATTACACTTTTTACATACCTTGTAATCAACATCTCCACAGAGTAGTGCAATTGCAATGTCGTCCACATGGCCAGTTTCGTGTGCATCGTAGAACCTATAATATTATTAAAATTCTATACACAAGACAAGTTTGAGGAAGTTTTACTTATTGGATTGCATAATGCTATAGAATGCCAACCACTCGCTCCTTGTGTGTCGGTTCACTGAGCTTGGATGGACGGCAATATTCTGGTTGTTGAGGATATTCCGCCATCCTTTACCCTCCCTAGACAGCAGCTTAGGGTAAAAGCTTGCGGCAATGACTGAATTGACAATAGAATCGTTTTCGCTGTTGTGGTTGACAGATTCTGGGACAATGAAGAAGTTACGCCGGTAGTAAGTATTAAAGCGGCATCTAGATAGCAAGTAAGCATCATCCCCTCACTCCAAATTAATTGAGAAGCCCACCGGTTTAGCTCTATTTTCTCTTCCTCTTTCAGTGTCAGAAATCTAGCCTCTACTACAGAAACAATGAGCTGCTGTTTCAATTCCTCAATCCCAAGTAAGTTTCTGCTACTGAGATAGTTTCTCCGGCAAAATTCACTCTCAGACATCACAGTTTTTCTCTGGCAAACACGTCTCCACGAAGAGTACGCATTCCAACTAGTAAGCAGATCTGAGTCGCCTCTCTTGAAAGACAATCTGCAAGACTCGGCTTCCTTTCTGTGTCCTAATGGGGTAACAAAGGGAGACTTCGAAGATAAGATAGCGGCAATGGTAATGGCGGCATCCAAACATCCATAAATTTTGCCCATAAGTACCAACTTCCCAAGATAAACATCTAGAGGCAATTTCGCCAGTTGCCGCCCTAATGGCGTAAGCCCTTCTACCACCGTTAATGCTTTTACCTATAAACTGTTAGATACTTCATATCTCCTAGAACTGTAGTACCAACCTCAAGTAAGGAATCTATTGCCCGTCTAATATTCTTTGGTAAGGGAGCATCAAGCGCCTGCGATAAAACTTCTTCAATTTGGCCAAGTTTGCAAATTTTAATCCTTAAGATGAGATCTTGGAGAGAAAGTCTCATAATTTCGGGTGTTTGTTGCTCAACCATCTGTAGGAAAAAACATTAATAACTTTCACAAATGCAGGAAAGAAGGATGCTAGAAGCCCATACCCAACGGTCGTGTTGGTTTTTGGTGAACAAGTGGAAACAAAGCCCTTTTTGTACTCTTCCAGCTCTACCTCTTCTTTGCTTTGCATTAGCGCGGCTCACGAAAGTCTCCACAAGTCTACTAAGCTGCCTCCTTTCATCAAATCTCATTTCTTTATGCTTTCCTGTATCTATAACACAAGTAACATCCGGAATTGTTATCCCCGTTTCCGCAATATTAGTTGCAATAACAATCTTCCGCATTCCCGAAGGGGGTATAGAAAAAGCTGCCTCTTGATCCTCGCTAGCAATTGTTGAATGGAGTGGATATATCAACCACCCTCCATTACCTTGATTGTTGCCGAAAGTTGGATGTGCCATTAACATGTCGTTCAGTCTTCGAATTTCGGCAAAACCAGGCATGAATACAAGTATTGCCTTGGAGTAGTCCACATATTCGGGTGAGTTTCCAACAAAGTCAATAAGTCGAACAATCAACTCATAGTTGATATGAAAAAGATTTAGACGGGATAGGGTATCCCTTATCCCAGGTGAGCAGCCCTTCAGATCTCCGATAATTGTAGTGGAATTTTTAACCTCAGTCTCTTCAACATCGTCCTCCCACACGTTCTTACCGTGTGATCCTCGGGCATCACCTTCAACAGTGAACTGAGTAAGCGCGATAGCATCTTCAAGATAGTAAGTCGCCACGGGGAACGTCCTGCCCGGAACCCTCATGACCGGCGCATCACCAAGATACGTTGAAAATTTATCCGCATCGACAGTAGCAGACATAAGAATAACCCTAAATCCATTAGAATCATTGAAAACCCTTCGTCGAAAAATGAATAATTACTTCAGATTCTTTCTTCGCACCAATAACTTCTTCAGAACAAGTAACAAAAAGTCACTGTCTATACTCCTTTCATGAACTTCATCCAACACCAAATGAGTTACTTCTTCCAATTCTGGTGACCGCTCAAGCATGCGCATAACAATACCCTAGTAGAATCAGCGCCACACACCACACATTCGAGCTCTACAGAAGTAATGAGAAGAAAAAAACATACCGTAGTTGCGTATATCAATCTTGTACTAGAGTGCATTCTACCCTCAAGCCTAATAACGTATCCAACAAGTGAACTTTTGCTGCCAACCTCGGATTTCCTTTCACCCAGCTCTTCTGACACACGCCTGGCAAGAGATATTGCAGAAATTCTACGTGGCTACTATTCTTTAGTATGATAAACAAAGCGAGATGAAAGAACCATTACCTCTGTACAGTATATGCGGCAAGCTTTCCCCTGGGAGAGTTCATCCTCTAAGATGAAAGCAGGGGTTTGGGTACTCTTTCCACTATGATTAAAAGTTAGTGTATTTTGCCAAAGATACATGAACCACCTAAATACCATCCAGTTTCGCCACATATAATAATTACTTGGCTATTTTTCATAGCAGCCAAAACCTCTTCTTTGAATGTCCACATTGGCAATTGCTTTCTGTGTTCTAACATCCGTTGATATTCAGGACGATTTGTTCTATAAAGCCAATCTTCTTTTATTGCATCGGAAGTCATGATTTCAGGCCCTGCCCCTCCAGTCTTAGTCCCTAGCTCCTTGGAGACGAGAGTTTTAATAACCCGAGCCTTTTCTGCAAGATCACCGGGCCCGGGAAGCCCGAAATTTTCTAACTTCAAAGTTTTTTCCAAATGCCGGAGAACCTCCCGCTCTTGCCTCCCGGATTCCAGTTGACTCTCATTTAGTAGCTCAAACCATAACTCACGCCAAATGCTCGGGAGCCGAAGGTATATCTTTTCATCCTTTTTACTACATAATTTGAAAAGGGCGTAAGTAGCAATGTAACCGTCTGCTTGGTCCTTACTCATAGCGGCAATCGATGCCATAGAAAATGTAGTACGAAGTAAGTCCAACGTTGCGAGAACAGGTGGGCGAGTATCGGGGTCAAGGGCTGGAGTCAGAGGTGAGACATCGACAAGTGACGATTCGGCAATAGAAGACCAAGTAATTATTAGTTTGCTCCGGACCGAAATCGATGTTCCCGGAATCACCTCAAAGCGAATTTTAGAATCCACATCCCTAAAAATATCAGAAAAACCCAATTCTACAATTTTTTTGCCATACTTACCGGCTCTGGCAAAGTTCCTCTAAAACTTTCTTGACCGTACGCGTACCAACTCCTGCTTTTCCTTTTGGTTTTCCTTTTCCAAAATTGCCCCCAGAAGCGTTGACCAGTTCGAAATCTCTGACAACCACCTTTTCATTCTCACTTTCTTGTGCAACGGTTGATTCTTCTGGCGGTGCTGATTCAAAAAGGCCATCCATGAATTCCAGATCCATATCTGAACCATCTCCCGTATGTGGCAAATCGATGAGGAAAGTAGACTCTGTCTCTTCCTTAACCTTGTCGTTTTCCGAGTTAAATGTATCATCAGCTGATTTCTTAGTTCCTTTCTTAAAGGTCGAACTTCCTTTGCTTTGCCTCTTGGCCCATTCTTCCTTTTCTAGCCTCAACCTCTCTACACGCCAAACATCCTCTGCTTCCCGGAGGTCAAAAAGTGGGTCGCGGGTAAGTTCATCAAGCTTATTCTGAATCTTGTTGAGTTGTTCCGCTTTGGCAGCAGAAACGCCCGCCATTGAGGAGGCCTTTATCTCATTTTTCCTCTTAACTCTCTTGCCTGTTGCTATTATTGTAGAAGCAGGGTGAAGGTGATATTTTTGCGTCTGTAGCTTGATGTAATGTGGGACTAGCTCCTCCGGTGTAACCTCTACATCTTCATCCTCGCTGTCATCGCTTTCATTGTCCCCAATCGTCTCACCTTCGTCGGAAATGTCTTTGCTCTCAAGGTTCCAATTAGCAATCGGACGTAACTTTCCAACGGTCAGATGACGTTTGTCAGCCTCGAAGTGCTGTCGGGGAGTAGATGTTCCAGAATCAGGTCTCGTTTCACTGGGTGTTACGTCTGATGACTTTATTAGTATTCGATAGAGAGTATTGCTTAGGCGTAAATGAGTACCTGATGGACTTGATCCCATGTCCTTCTTCTTCCCTTTACTAAACTCATCATAAAATCCCGGAAGCTCCGCTTCTTCGCAATTGAGTGCTAGCCAATCAAACATTTCCTCCAATGCTCCATCGATACCTTTTCCTTTATCAAGAACAGTGGAACCATGATCAGTTAGTGTTTGCAACCCTTCCTCGACCTTTCCCTTTGGAACCCCCATGGAGATTAAAGTCTTATGTAAAATCCAAGCATTCAAGAGCAAAGCTTCCCTTTGTTTGCAATCACTCTCATTCCCTTGGTGTATTTCAATAAACTCTTCCTTAGCAAGTGCCAGAATCTGGTCCCCTAGCCCAAGTTCCTTCACTCCATCAATGGTCTTTGACTGGTTGTTATAGCGCACAAAGTCAAACTCTAGAATTTTGTTCACGCTCAAAGGGTAGCAAACACTTCTAATTGTACGTTTCTCGACCTCTACCTTTGCTGTAATTCTCTGTGTTTCCCTCCTGGCTCGTTGGCTTAGTTTGTCGACAAGTGCCTTCAATCGTTGCTCCTCCATCTCTTCTTCGCCCGGGATGTGTAAAAGCTCATCAGCCCTTCCCGAATCCTGTCCCGGCGGCTCTGACGCCACACGGGTCTTGATCTCTTTCTCACTTAGACCTTCGGGGACTGGGGCAGGCGTTTTGGTTTTGGATGGCATTGAGGTAGTAGCAAATCCGCGTGCAGGATTAGATGCAACCTTCTTTTTCTTTTTCCCAGCCATTTCGAAATTTGTGCCTTATTCTCTGGTATTGTATGATAGAAGTATGGATATCGGTATGAGGGAGGGGTGTTGGTAGATAATAATGGATGAGATGCTACACACAATTAAAAACAGCGGCTGGCGGACTGAGTTGAGGCTGAAGATAAGATCTTGCATCGCTAGCTTAATCAAGCGGCTCGCCATAAGTCAACCGAAGAAATGAAACCGGTAGCCTAACAACTACCGTAGGAACGCCTTATAATCCAGAGGGAAATAAAGTACTTATACAGTATTATTATAATATAGCACATTTATCTTACATTTTCGCTCTACTTTTACTCTACTTGTAATTCCTTGTGTCCTTAGCAGAAACATGACAGGATGATATTTTGTCAGATCCTTTGCTTTTTTATCTGCCTCATAAGATACTTTTTTGCAAGCCTAATGTTGGCTCGTGTGGAAGAGCTCACGTGGTAATTGAGCTTCCCTCAATTACTATTGTATCATACTTAGCCCAACCTAAGAAACCTAGGGGCTGAGAAACCAAATCGTTTTCTAAGTTCCTAGGGACATTCGGGCCATTGTGTTAGCCGTGTACGAATCAGTGCTTATCTTATCTACATTGAGTTCAATCAGTGATAAGATCAATTTAGCTTGGCAAAAATAATACATACTGTAGGGCTCAGGAAAGTGACAAACTTGATGTAATCAAGAGTGTAAAATCATTTCCCAGGCCCTGACTTTTTAACATTATATGGAGGGATTCAACAGGGTTAAGTGCTAGGTTGTTAAGCGGTATATCCATGGAGTTACGATTAAATTATTACTATGTAATTACATGATTATCACTTTTGTCTTTTTCCTAAGCCCTATGTATTGTTTTTGCCAAGTTAACTTGATCTTATCACTGATTGAACTCAACGTAGATAAGATAAGCACTGATTTGTACAGGGCTAACAAAATGGTCCGAACGTCCCTACTTTATAGAGAATTGGGGAATCTGGGTAGTACTCATGGGAGCCTCATGTGTACCTAGAAAAGTTTAGTAGATTATTTCATCAATAAGGCTGAGGCTATACCTATTTGCCTGCAAGACTATCATGCTAGATAAGCTAATAGATCTCCATAGGTCTTACCACAATAATAATCCCTATCTTTTGATGAGTCTTTCATGAGTCTATGACTAAGTATAAGACAATTGTTATTTATGAGCCAGTTATCACTATTAACTCATATGAGTATCGCAGAAAAATAATCTAGTTTTTACGTGAAAGGCTTACTTGACCCTTATAGTGGCTATAACTTACATATAAGCCTATAATACTTATGTTAAAATAAATTATTCACAGATTCCAAATGACAATTATTTCTATTAGTCTCATGATTATTATTAGATTTATCTCTAATCATAGCTTATCATGATCTATATTACCCCCCTCTTCCCCCTATTAGTGAATAATATTACCTACAGGGTCACTCTCTAGTACCTTATACTACTTCCAGCCTGAGCATCCTCTCTTCTAGTTTTAATACTATATCTCTTGCCTTAATACCTCTTAGTATTAACCATTCAAGTCTTGGCACACCCCCGTTTGGGCCCCTCTCTTGTACACCCTCTTCCTACAGACATTCCCGCAAAACCCTCCACTCTAATCCACTTCCTACCTCCCAACCCAGACACCTCCCAAGGCATATACTTTAACCCTTCCACATCTGCTAGCTCTAATGTGATTTTTCTAGTTGTTAGCCTTGTACATTATTTCCACTTCTTACACTTTATTCACAGTGGCTGTTCATCCATACCTATAAACTCAAACCGCACAAACACAAATCTCAGGTTAGCCCACCCTCCAATGACCACCCCCTGACCACCCACCCATCTTACTGACCCCCCCATGACAAACAACAACCCCCAGATCCAAGGAGACCAACTTGAACTAAGATTTCTGTTTAGAGATAAGAAATCATCCATGGGCATCTCCAGTGAATGCCTTCATCAGGACTAGTGCTTCTTAAAATATAAGGCCGTTCAGGATCAATTGCAGGTAAGCCATACACTAGCAGCTTATCTGATAAGAGTCGGTAAAGGGGAAAACCATTCACGCCATCATTAATCTCTAATGGCTCATAGATATAGACAGCAAGGAATAACCGATTGGTTTCAAGCAATCTATGAGTGAATATGTGATCGATCTTTGCATAAATCGGTGGTTTATTGGCACGAACTAGCTTTATATTACTGTTAGGAGAGAAAGGTATTCATTTTTCAGTATATTTGTCAATGAATGTAACTTTAGCCCAGTATAGAAAAGCAAGTTCTCCTAATTCCATAACCTTTAATTTGTACTAATTGTTAGTAAATAATTAACAAACAAGGGGTAAGCTTACCTGTGGTTTGTTATAGTCTTCTGTCATTGCAGTTCGTATTTGTAACCTCCATTCCTCTGTGGAATCTCGTGGACTTTTAGGAAGGTTTAAAACATTGTGAACCTGGTATGTGGTAACCCGTTGTGTTACTCTTGGATTTATATGCTGATCAGTACTTAATAGAGACACCTCATTCTGTTCCAGAAATCTATGTGATGATTGAGGAAGAAACCATTCCATAAGTGTTGGACAGGATGTTTGTAGGAGATGTACTACAGCTGTTGTATGAGGGAACTCCTCTTCGAATACATTGTCAACCAGAAACCAAATTGCTTTTTCTTTTCCTTCTTTTCTTAAGAGCTGTAGTTCTACCTATAAGCTTATTAGTAAAGTTATGCCATTGAAAAACAGTTGGATACTTGCATTGTGCGTTGAGGTATGTGTTACTCTTTCCTTGAATCTCTTATGATACTGCTCTCCAGATAGTACTACTACATTCCACATAGTGCTAAATTGATTGGCAATTAATGGAAAGTGGAGTGCAATATGGACATTTGGCCTATTGGTCCAAGCTATAACCTTTGGAGTCTGTAATGGTTGGCCATCATTTGTTATATTAGTGAGAATATTCTGGGTTTCAGAAGTAATACTACTTCTTATAGAGTTAGTGTCAGATTCAGCTTGAGAGTTATCCACCAGTTCAAGATTGGCTTGGTTGTTAACATTTGGTGTTTTTTTTCTAGATTCTGCAGCTGCGTGAACAAGGCGAAGAAAGCACCTACGACCATGAAAAATACATGCAGTCATACTCTCCCTGTCGGCTTGACTTAGAGTTGATTGAGAACAAATAGCATACCCCTGTGCCATTGCTGTATATATCATCGATATAATTCCTGGAATAGTGAGATTTGGGTTTTGTGCAATTTCTGGAGCAAATTCTGCTTCTATAGCCTTAATAAATGGTATTTGGATAAAGGAAACCTGGAGCCATTTACAAAGTACAATAGCTGTGAGCAGAATTGCATGAGATTGCTCACTCAGGTCCCAAGAAAGGCGATGTCGAATGGGATTTTGAATTTTAGGCCAACCTGGTGGATAAGGTATTGCAGACATCTGATGTGCATACTCAACCTATTAAGAATTCAGATGTTAGCTTGATTTAATAATAATTATTAGAGATCAGACTACCTGATATTTTCGGACTAGAATATATTCTATCAAAAGCTCCTGGGATAACCGCCCAATTCCTTGAACATCTGCATGGGGTGAATCAATGGCAGCCCCTCTAATTAAATCCAAAGCTGGAAACATCTTCCAGATAGGTGGATCCAGAGGTTGCATCCCAAGGTTTTTCAATAGCTCGGCTTTACCATCTTTACTAAACACTTCGGAGCTTAGTATATCTTTCCTTAGTCTACAAACCTCGAAGTGGTATCGACCTATAGTAGTTACTAGTACATTAGTATAAAACCTTTTAACAGATTAAAATTTTTGACTAAGGGGTAACAAACCCTTTGATATTGTATTATAATCAAGATCGCCATAAATTTTCAATAGAATAAGACAAAGCCGGCATCCAAATAAGGCATTCTGTTTTTTAAAACCCATATTTTCTGCTTGTTGAGGCATATCTCCAAGGAGCGCAAGCGCTGGTGCAAGTAGTATCTTTCTAATATTAGAAATTAATACCTGTGTATGGCCCCCCTCTAGTTTTGACATGGCAGGACCCAAGGTCTCGAAAATTGAACTGACACTACACCCATGAGGGCCAAGTGTGAGGGGAAATGTATTCACCAAACGGGTTCTTTCTCTTAACGGCAGAGATGATGGAACCAAGTATACACCTGTCAGACTTCGATAATTATTTTGGTAGAGACCGAATCCGTCGACAAATGTTGTATGTGGTATACTTGAAACGTTATTGCCAACAGCAGTTTGGATAAGAAATTCTCGTCTATATTGATCCAACTCAAGCTCTGCGCGAACCGGATGTGACAAATGACAGGAGCAGATTGTAACCTCATCATTGGAGCTTAATTTGAATATATTGCGAACTGTGTAATCGTACTTTATGTAATCTATCCTTGGAGTGTGGGTAATTAAGGCAGCAGCAGATCTTTCAGCAGCTTGCACTCTATGCTCTATTATATCAAGATCAGAACTTGGCAGAACAATCGGCACCGTGGGTCTTCTTCGCTTAACACCATGACCATGT